>PVJO010008813.1:0-73020 GCA_004026905.1 Hystrix cristata
AGATGAAAGGGGGGAAAAAATGGTAAAGTGTAGTTACACTTATTGCAAATAGGGAGGGGTGGGTGAATGGAAGGGAGGGGAGGGGAAGGGAGGAAGAGGGGGGAAAACCAAGATGTATCATGTACAGGTATAAAATAACCATGTTGATTATGATCATTATGTATGCAATGTACCAATACATGTTCTTGGTAAAAAATAATAAAAAAAAATTAAAAACAAAAGCCCTCAACAGTAACCATGCTGCCGTCCCAACACCAGACTACACTAATTTTTCTGCCACCAGGCAGTATCTCCAAACACAAGCAAAATGCAGACCACCCTCTGCCAAAGCACACATATACCGCCTGCGGTCCAGCAGCCAACGCAGTCCTTCTCAACAGAGGCCTCCCAAGCCTTATTTACTAGCAGCATTTCCATCAGTTACTCTGGTTTTCCACGCTCTGACCAAAGTCTCTCATATAATAATTTAGAGCGTTCCAGGGATGCCTCTTTGGCTAGTCTCTCAAAACATTTCCAAATTAATTCCAAAGGCTCTTAAGCCTCATGACCAGGCAACATCACAGCAAGGAGCCCACTTCTCCAGTACCAATTTCTGTCTTAGTTACTTTTCTCATTGCTAAGACAGAATACCCAACACCCAAAGTTAAAGGAGGAAAGGTTTATTTAGCTCACACTTTATAGCAGTTTCAGTCCACAATTGGTGGGATCCAAGGCAGGGTGGCATGGCAGACAGGCAGAAGGCAGCAAGGTAAGCAAGAAAGAGATACACAAGCCTCTTTCTGTCCCTTATATCTTATCCAGGCTACCAACCCTCAGAGTGGGTAGCACTCCCACCCTTAATCCTAGACCCTTAATCCTACTATCACATCCTTCATCTTAACAGAACTATGCCAAACCAATCAGTAGACTAATTTAGTAACCACACACTCTAGATCCAGCCACCTCTGAAAACGCCCCACCTATAACTACATGAGGCTTTGCGGGGGACATTTAGACACAAGCCATAACAACCACATATAAAGAAAGGGGTCTCTATGTTTTCCAGTCCAAAATTTGAATTTTAAAAAGTCCAGGTTTCTAGATAAAGTACATTAAAAAAAAAAAAGTACTTAGAGCCTCTACCTTCAGTCCATTTGTCATCTTATTATAAGCATAAAACCCAGGAACAACCAAACAGAAGAGACACACAGGGAGAAGTCCAGGGAATGACAGGCATAGACCTCTAACCCTAACCCTAACCAGGCCACTTATTTCTGCGATACTTTTTAATCAGTTATTGCTGAGCTAGAGAGAAGCTGATAGTGTCTGTGTACCCAGGAACCTTGCTTAAATTCCTTGTGAGTTCTATTGTCTTGTCTGTTGATTCTGTTAGGATGTACATAGTTACCATCTGCAAATAACTAGGATTTTAGTAATAATATAAATTATTATTTAAATAATAATAAATAACTTGTTTCTCCAGATCCTGACAGACCTTATGCCATTTTTATTCCTTAGTGCATTAGCTAGATCCAAATAAGGACTTTATTAAGACTCGCGAACAGTAAGGATGATGTGGACTCACTGCCCAGCCCTAGTCACAGTAAGATTCAAAAATGTCTTCACGGGCCCTGGTTGCTATAGGCTTTTAGAATACATTTTTAGCCCTGCGTATCCATGAATTCTGCATCCGTGGACTCAACCAACCTCAAACCAAAAACAGTTTTTTTAAATATTCCTCTGCACTAAATATGTATAATGACAAGATTTTTTTTCTTGTCCTTATACTCTAAACAATACACAGTAGCAACTATTTCATGGCACACATTTTATTAAGTACTCTAAATCACCTGGAGAAAATTTAGAGTATATGGGAGGATGCGCGTGGGTTCTATTCAAATACCACACCACTTCGTAGAAGGGACCTGTGCATCTTTGGATTTTGGTTTGGGGAGGGCTGAAACTGATCCCCTTGAGGACACCAACAGGTGACTCCACAATAGTTCTCATGAAGTCATGGAAGTTTCTGTTTATTCCTATCTGTCGGATAGTTTTTAACCAAATCTAGGCATTGAACTGTATTTTTCTGAACCTCTGGAGAGAACTGATATCAATATTTAAAATAACATTTAAAAATGAGAGTACACAGTTTTCTTAGGAACATCTAGAAAAATGTACGGGCCCTAACCAGGCACTGTAAAGTGACGAGCTACGTAAAGACGTCACCATCTCCCCAGTGACCCAGTGGGGACCCACTGCACATGTGGAGAGGCCTCTGAATGTGAAGAACTAGGACCACACTGTAGGAAGAGGACACATGGGGGAAGTGGCCACCAGGATGGACAGGGTGGGGCTGCTTGCTGTGGGCAAGGAGTGGAAGTTGGAGCGTGGAGGACTAGTGGGTGCAGGCAGGCCATTTCCTGTCCCCATCCCTACCTTGCTCAACAGGCCTCAGGGCTGCAGCATCTGTGTGTAACACAGTAGAGACTCGGGGAGCAGAGTCTGCCAGAGTGAAATGCAGGTGGGAGCTGGGATGGCAAACAGCAGGCTCCTCGGATTTCCCCTCATGCTGCTCCAGAAAACTAAACTATAACCAAAGGAGGGAAAACTCATAGAAGGGCATGGTCCTGGATGTGGAATAAGGCAGGCAGGGCTACTTGGTCAGGTGGCAGCCCAGAGTGGCCATCAAGCCCACTCTAGCCCCTTTGTCCTGGGCCCTAACTTATTCTGCCCCCACTCCACCAGGAAGGTCCCAAGCTAGTGAAAAGGCTCATCTACTCAGACAAGATAACTGATGCCCAGGGAAGCTACATAGATGTCTTTCACTTAACTCACCTAGAGCTTGAGCCAGAGTCTGTAGGCTGCCAGTCCTCGTGCAAATCCACATGGTGCTCTGCTGACTGGCTCCGAATTTCTCATTTTGGAAAATGGATTGCCCAAGCCAGAAACATGCTTTCCAGTGGCCACACATCCCATCAGCCCCTTTCGTCCAACATCTAGGCTGATTCTTTTGTTTTACGTACAGGGACCCTCGGGGCATTTGTGTCTGCAAGCCTCACTGAAGTCTAGGACTCCTCCTGCCTTTGCTGGTTCTGTGCCGGTGAGCACAGGACGTCCCTCAGGGATAAGCCACGTGGTCCCCATTTAGGATAGACGCTGCTCCTTCTGATTCAGAATCCCAGACAGGGTGGGGCAGGAGACAAATCGGAGGACAGCTCTGACATGTGTGAAGCAATGTCCTTCTCTTTGAGCTTTCTTTCAGTAAACTTTCTTGCCACTGAAGGGTCTCCTGCCAGAGCTTTTGGGAAAATGTGCAATTTCTGACTGGACTCAGGCAACCACATCAGAGAGAACCCCTCAGAGTGTCTGTTCATGTAATTGCCTGGTAGTGGCTGTATGATTAACTCAGCCATGGGACATTGGCTGGGTCAAAACAGCTTCCAGAATGTACTTCTGTACACAGGAGACAACAACTGGATGTTTCTTCTCCCTGGCTCTCGTCTGTGCCTATGACCCCCAAATTTTGGGAGGGGTTACTGACTCAAATGAGGGATGGGCTTGTGTGAGAAAACTTATACCGTCCACTCACTGTAACTTTCCTTTTTTCCATGAGGAACACAGGTAGAGACATTTGGATTCATAGAAATGAAAAAAGCAGCAGCCCACGTAGAAGATGAATGGCAACCGTCAACCTAGGAAAATGCTACTGTGGGGACAAGCAAGTCCATGGTGACAGCTACAGTTTCTAAGAGCAGTGGAGAGATTAATGTTTAAATGGAATCTTCTGATTTGTTTAAGTTGATTCCTGTACTAGTCAGCTTTCCATCACTATAACAAAATACATGACAAAGGCTACTTGAGAAGTAGAGAGAGGGCTATTTTGGCTCACGGCTCTGGAGGCTCGAGTCCAAGGTCAGGCAACCTTGCTGGTTTGAGGCAGTGCATCATGACGGGAGTCTGTGCCAGAGCACGTGTGCACAGCTCGAGCCAAGAAGAAGGGAGAGCTAAGAGACCAGGTCCCAGTGTCCCCTGCAAGGGCATGGCTCCCAAAGACCTCAGCACTCCTCACTAGGCCCCCACCTCTTAAAGGTTCACAGCACCTCCCAGTACCACCCCTGCGGACCAAGACAAAAACATCACATGGACTGTCCAGCTGCGGTCACGATGGTACAACTTGGCATCGCACGTGTCCTTCTGCCTTCGGCAGCTATTAAGAGTGGACAAAAACACTTCAAGTAAACGTTGTAGGCATTGGCGCACAGATAGCTCGGGTCTGCAACCCCTGAGAGAAAGAAGTCCGTCAGGAGAGCCCCGTGTGCTTCTGCCATAGCCCCATCATTCCCCAGAGAAACCACAACACTGAGTCGAGGAGGCAGATGAGACTCTGGGGTTGTGGAAGCTCCTAAAAAGTAGCACATTGCTAACACAGAGAAGGGACTACATAAAGAGGAGTTGCAGGTTGTTGGCTGAGAACTGAGCTGTACGATGAGCAGGGAGGGACTGAAAGACTCAGCAAAGACGTTGATAGTTGAAAGCTGAACTAAGACAAAAAGTCACACACTGCTAAGAGACAACAGAGCTCTGCTTCAATCAAGAAGAGTAATCTTGAAGGCATTCAGCAGAGACGCTATCCATCCCACATCTCCTGAATAAAGACCAAGGCCTAGAGAATGCTCAGTTTAGGGGAAAGAGATGATTTCGCTTCTCCCCTAAAGGACATTTGTCAATATCTAGAGACATTTTCGATGGTCATCATGGGATGCGCTACTGCCATCTAGTGGGTAGAGACCAAGGATGTCGCTAAACATCCCACAATGTGCAAGACAGTCCCATTCCAGCCAGAATACTCAACATCCCAATCATGTCAAGGTTGAGGATCCCCACCATCAAGTAAGGGCTATTCTACACCCCTGTGGCAACTGTTGGCCAGCCTCCCAAATGGCCCCCAGTGACACTCACCTCCTGCTATCCATGCCCTTACACAGTCCCCCATAGAAGATGAATGGCAACCGTCCAAACCCTTACACACCCCTCATGGAGAAGCCCAAGTGGGAAGAGAAACAGAGGGCCTTGGCCAACAGCCAGCAATGAGTGGGCGGGTTAGCATATTCTGCAGCCACTGTTAATCCTCATGTGACCATAGCCCCAAATAACAGCTTAATTGCACTCTACTAAGGAGAAACCCTGAAAGGAGACCACAGAACTAAGCCATTCTCAGATTGCTTATCCTCAGAAATGGTGTAATAATGAATTCTTGTTGTTGTTTCAAAGTGCTAGCTTTGGAGTAATTTGTCACACAGCAGAGTAATAATAGAAGCCTGCCTTTGCTAAGGAAGCCTTGTTAGGATTATGGAGAAGTGCCAGTATACTTATTGCCTATTAAAATGAAACTCTTTAAAAGAAGAAAACATACTCGAGATGCTTTAAAAGGTACAATTCACAATGTCCAGCATTTAGCAAAAAATTACTAGGCTTCCAAATAGGCAAGAAATATGGTTCACAATCAGAAAAGGAGTAGCTGAAAGGGATCCTGAAATGACCCAGATGTTAGATTCAGTAGATAAGAATTTAAAAGGGTTTTAGAAATATACTTAAGAACTTATAGAAAATTATTATCTTAGTGAGTGAAGAGGTGGGAAATTTGAGTAGAAAAATGGAAATTTTGTGAAAGGGAAAAATGGAACTTTATAACTAAAAAAAATAAGAGAAATCAAAAATTTACCAGGTCACCTTAAAAGCAAATTTAAAATTTGTTTGGCAGAGGAGGGGCTGGGGATTTATTAGCTCAGTGATTACAGTGCCTGCCACACAAGCACAAGGGCCTGAGTTCGATCGCCAGCACCAAGGGGGGAGAAAAAAAAGATGGCAGGAGAAAGAGATTGAACTAGAGACAGATTCATAAAAATTTCCATTCTGAAGAAAAGAGATAAAAACTAATTTCTAAAACATGAATAGAATCACCGTGACCAGTGAGACAATACTGAGCAGTCCAATGTGTCATTCCAGTCTCAGAGGAAAGCAGAGAGAGAATGGGAAGAAAATAATATTTTGAAAAAATAATGATTGAAATTTCCCCAAATACAGGGAAAAACATCGACCAACCAACTCAAGAAACTCAATGAACCCACATGAAGGGTAAATCCAATGAAAAGCACAAGTAGGCACGTCACAGTCAAACTGCTGAAAAGCAAAGAGGAAACTTTGAAGGAGTCAGATCAAAACAACAAGATATACAGGAGAACAGTGACACATGGCAGCTGTCTTCTCCTTTGAAATAATGGCAACTAGAGGATCACAGAGTGTCAGTGAAATGCAGTGAAAAACATAATCGAAGAATTTCAGACAAAATCTTCTTCAAAAATGAAGAAATAAAGACATTTCAGAGGATCAAAAGTTGAAAGACTTGGTTGCCAGAAGACCTTTAATATAAAAAATACTAAGAAGAGCTTCAGCCAGAAAAAGAACGGTAACAGGATAGAAATACAGACCTATAGAAAGGAGTGGCAAGCAATTAAAAAGGTAAAAATGAAAATCTAAAACATTAGCCTTTTCCATAATTTCCTTAAAAGCCAAATGTTCATTTAAAGCAAAAGTAACAGAACTATATGGTGGAGTTTACAGTAGACATATAAATAAAATTATGACAATAACTCACAGAACAGGAAAGAAAATAAAGTTGTAATGTTATTAGTATCTGATGCCTATTTGTGAAGTATGAATAATAATTGTGAAGTAAAAAGTACTAACTGTAAGTACACTGTGATAAGAACACATACTGTAATTCCTAAAACAACTGCTAAAAATTTTTTGAAAGAATAGCTAAACACCAATAGAGAAAAACAGTTTTTAAAGAAAACCACAAAATATTCCCTTAATCCAAAAGAAGTCTGCAAAGGAGGAAGTGGGACACAAAGCAGATGGGGAAAATATAAAATAACCAGATATTAGACTTAAACCCAACTGTATCACTAATTTAGTATAAATGAGCTGAACACTAAACGGCAGTGATTATCAGGATAGTTTTTTTTTTAAAAAGCACCCAACTGTATGAGTATGCGATCCAAAGATAGGTTAAAAGTAAAAGGATGGAAAAAGATATAACACAAAAATGATAACAAAAGAAAACTTATTAAGACAAAGTATATTCAAAATATGATGTCTCTACTAATGTTTCATAATGACAAAAGGATTAACTCAATAAGAAGTCATAAAAATCCTAACTTTGAAAAAAGGGAAAAAATGGAAAAATGTAAATAAAGCTGTTGTAAATAAGGAGGGAGGGTAAGAGGAGTTGAAGGGAGGGGTGAAGAAGGGGGGAGAAAACCAAGATATATCATGTACCAGTACAAATTAACTATGATGAATATGATCATTATGTATATCTAAAATGTACCAGTAAATTTTCTTGGCAAATTTTTTAAAATCCTAATTTTGTTTGCAGCTAATAATTGAGCTTTGAAATTTATAAAGCGAAAACTAACTAAAAGAGAAACAGGCAATTACTGGAAATCTTAACACCTCTATCTCAGAATTTACAGAACAAAGAGACAAAAAAAAGATAAAGATATAAACTATTTTAACAACACTAGCAACAACATTGATCTAATTAATATTTTTCGAACATCTACTGTACAATTTCAAAATACACATCATTTTCAAGTAGACAAGATAGAAAAAGAAAAAATATCTTAACTTGTAATGGTGATTTTATATATTTTTTGTATTTATGAAGTATGAATAGTAATATATATTTATATTTTTAAAATTTATAACAATGATGGAAACTTCAAATTTTACAGAATGTGTTTAGCAGTGCCTAGAAAGAAATTTATCACTCTAAATGGCTATAATAGGAAAAAAGCAAAGATTAAATATCAACAGTTTGAGAACTGGAGATGTAGTTTGGTGGGAGAGCACTTGCCTAGCATGCGTGAGGCCCTGGGTTTGATCCTCAGCATCAAAAAAACTAGTAATTTGAAATTATACATTAGCAATCTAAAAAGAAAGACTATATCAAATCCACAACAGTAAGAAGGAAAGAAATAATAAACAGCCAATATCAGTGAAATATAAAACAAGCAAATAACAGAAAAATAACAAAACCTAAAAATATCTCTTTGAAAATATTAATAAAATTGAAAACCTCTAGCACAACTGATCAAGGAAAAAGAGCATAAATTACAAAATATCTTTTAAATTTTTATGTAATTTTTCATAAATGGAGAAAAATCACATATGTATGATGCATGATATATGACGTTAGGTATACATTTTATATGTATGTGTGTATATCTATCTGTACACACACACTCAAAATAGCTGCAGTGGAAGAGAAGCATCATTACAGATCCTAGAAATATTAAAAGAATAATAATAAAGTATTACTAAAAAGCTGCTAAAAATAATTCAACAATTTAGATGAAATGGAAAACTTACTTGAACCTCACAATTTACAGAAAGTGACACAAGAAAAGGTAGAAAATGTAATTAGCCCTACTTGCCAGTATCCTATTGCTTTATAACCAGTCCCAAAGCTTAGTAACTTAAAATAACAACAATTATCTTGTTGTTGCTAAATCACCTGACCTCAGCTGGGTGGTTCTTCTCCTCCAGGTGGGGTTGGCTGGGATGACTCACCCTGAAGTTTCGGCTGGCAGCTGGGCCGTGCTGGAGGTCAAGAGGCATCATTCACATGTTGGCTACCTCAGCACTCCCCTCTACCATCCCTAGACAGGAGCCACTTTTTAGGATGGTGGCCTAAGAGTCGTCATTTTTGACACAGTGGCTAGCTTCAAGAGAGAAAGCAGGAGCTGATTCTAAAATTTATATGAAAATGCACAGGACTTAAAATTGTAAGACAGTTGCAATTTTAAAGTGTGACAAGATTAGAGGACCCCCAGAGTCTAATTCTCGAAACTCATTAAAAAGCTACGGTAATCCAAATGACAGTACTTTTGGGGAAAAAAATGAACATAAAGATCACTGGGATAGAACATCATCCAGAAATAGAGACAAACATATACTAAATTGATTTCCAACAAGGGTGTCAAAATAACTGGATAAAGGAAAGGCATTATATTTCCATTGCTTGCTACAAAACAAACTGACACAAATGGCAACTTAAAAATGACACTGATTTATTACTGCACATACAAGTATAGATTGGGTCTATTTCTACAGGTTAGAAGCTTGAGCATGGTGTACCTGGGTTCTCTGCTTAGGTCTCAAAAGACTAAAGTCACACTGTCAGCCTGCTGGCATTCCTCTTTTGAACTTGGGCTCCTCTTCCTGGAAAGTTCCTGCTGGCTGCAGGACTGAAGTCCTCAGTTCAAGCCAACAAGAGAATCTCTCTCCCCTTGAACCTCTTTTACCTCTTTTAAGGTCAGCCCAATGGAGAATAATCCTTGTCATTAACTCACAGCCAACTGATTAAAGACCTTAATTACATTCGCAGAATCCCCTCTGCCATATAGCATTGCACAGTCACAAGAACAATGCCCGGATATTTATGAATCCTGCTCACACTCAGGGGAGGACATTACATAGGGCATGAGAACTACTAAGGAGCTGAACTTGTGAGGACTGTATGGGTCTCGTATGGCTGCAGTAACAAATTACTACAAAATTGGTGGTTAAAATAATACCAACATTATCTTACAGTTCTATAGTTCAGTAGTTCGATGGGTCTAACCAAGCCAGAATCAAAGTGTCAGCAGGACTGTCTTACTCTCTAGAAGCTACAGAGAGAATCTGTTGCCTTGCCCGGCTTCTAGAGGTTGTCTATATTCCTTTGCTCATGAACCTGCCATGATTTCCAAAGTCAGCAACAGTAAGCCACATTCTCAGCAAGTTGTACCAGTCTGACCTCTTCTGCCTCCCTCTTCTACATGTAAGGATTTCTGTGATTACATCGCACCTACTCAGACAATCCAGGATACCACTGCTGCTCTCCGGTCTGCTGATTAGTAACATTCATTCTGCTTGCTCCCTTAATTCATCCTTTCCATCTAATAAGATATTCGAGGTTCCAGGGATCAGAAGGTGGAAGATCTCTGTGGAACCACTGCTCATCCCAGCCTGGGATGTTGGACAGTGTGGTAGCCAGGTCCATTCCAGGCTCTTGCTGTCCCATTCTAAGAACTGGATGGGACAGTTGATGAACATGGAAGTTTAATGTTTGTTTAGGGCAAAAGAAGAAAAAAAAATACAAAAGAAGCGCTCAAGAAGAAAAAGTACTCTGAAATAAACAAAGAAGATAAGCTCTGCGCGCGGGGTGGGCCGTGCAAGAGCAAGAACAAGAGGGTGGTGGTGGTGAAATCAGTAGCCATCATCTTTTATATCTTCTTTCTGACATCAGATCCAGGCTGTCCTATCAAAGACCTGCTTGATCTCATGCCAGAAGAACTGAAGACGGCATTATCTGATTGGTATCAGGTGAAGGGCTCAGAAGCTGTTTTGAACATGTGTCCAGAATCTTCCTGATCCATAGGACTCCATGACTGACAGGTCTCCATGACTGACAGGTCATGCCAAACTGCCCAGCCACTCTGCCATGCCCCAATCTCCTGCCTCAAGGGGACATCTTAGAATGCTTCCAACCCCAGAAAAAGACAGTCTTCCAACAGTGGTACTGGATCAACTGGGCATCTGTACAGGGAAATATGAATCTCAATTCTTACCTCAGAGAAAGAATAAATAGAAAATAAATATAAACATTAAAAATAAAACTATAAGAAGATATACAATGGCCAGTAAGAATGTTTTAAAATGATCATCATTATTAGTCATTAGAAAAATGTAAGTCAAATACTGAAGACACTACTTCACATTCACTAAGATAACTGTAATTAAAAAGATAAAAGGAAGGAAAGAAGAAAGAAAGGAGGGGGGAAGGAAGAAGGAGAGAAGGAAGGAAGGAAAGAAGGAAGGAAGGAAGGCAGGCAGTGGGGGTTGGGGGAAGGAAGGACTGCAAGAAATTGGTGGAGAAATTGGAATCCTGGTTCATTGCTGATGTGAATGGAAAATGGTGTGGCCACTGTAGAAAACAGTATGGTAGCTTCCCAGCCAAACATAAACTTACCATATGACCCAGCAGTTCCACTTCTGAGAATATACTTGTCTCAGTCCACTTTCTATTGCTGTAAGAGAACACCTAGCATTTTACAGACAGGTTGATTTAGTTCACGGCTCTAGAGGCTGGAAGTTCAACATCGGTGTCTGCATCTGCTCAGCTTCTGGTGGGGACAATGAGCTGCTTCAATTCCCAGTGAAAAAGAAGGGCAGAGAGGTGTCTGTAGAAGATAGCACATATGAGAGGGAGGAGGGGAGGGGAGAGCTAGGCTCAATTTGTAACAATCTGCTCCTCCAAGAATTGATCCATTCCCATAGAGCTAAGTCAGCCTCGAGAGAGACGTCAACCCACTCAAGACAACGGGGTTCTCACAACCTAATTATCCCTTAAAGGCCCCGCCTCCCAACGCCCTTACATTGGCAATCAAATTTCAACATGACTTTTGGCAGGGACAAGCCACATCCAGCCATAACTGTACCAAAACAAATGGCAAATGTGTTCACACAAAAACTTGTACATCCATTTCAGAAAAACATTTCCATAATGGCCGACAAGTAGAAGCAGGCCAAGGGTTCAGCTGCTGATGAACGGACAGCAACATGTGGCACAGCCATCCAACGGGAACCACTGAGTCACGAAAGGAGTAAAGTGTTTTCACCCACTGCAACTTGAAAATATGTTACATGACGGAAGCTAAACATAATAGGCCATATAGGATATGATTCCGTTTACCTAAAACATCCAGAACAGGCAAACCCATAAAAAGACAAAAACCGATTACTGCCCGTCATGAGACGAGACGGGTGGACCCTGGAGCTGCCTGCTGATGGGTATCGGCCTCTTCCAGACTTAGCGAGGGGTGACAGTTGTACAACAGAGTTAATGTACGATAAACTACTGACCTGTACATTTTGAATGGTAAATTTTATGTTACGTAAATTATACCTCAGTAAAAAACAAAAAAAAAATGGAAAGAAGTCCTGTTCCTCTGGATTGTATCCATATTTAGCAGAACCTCTCTCTATGCAAAGACAATTCCAAAGATGAAATACCTAAAATACTGCCAGCACTTTAAGTAGATTAGGACGATGGTGATATGACTTTGAACCTCAATGATATGAAAATGGTGCCCCCCAAAATTTTGCTTTTCTTATTAATAGATCCGTATTACAAAAACAATTCTGCTGAATTTCTGTGTAACCTGTAGAGGCGAAGCTCTCCCACAGGGGCCTGCGGAACCCGGAGAGCAGTTGTGTTCATCCAGTCTCAGCGTTGACCGAGCACCGCCCAGAGCCAGGGACTGTGCCTGATCGTCAGCAGAGAGCAGACCGAAGACGCTGTGAGGAGACGAGAGACTCGGGCTAGTTAGAGTGGAGGGAGGAAAGAGCATGGGTTCTAGGTCCCTCTGGGGGTAAAACTCAACGTAAGTTGGGAGTTACTTGGATACGGGCAGTGACGGGGAGCAGTGTCCAGGATGGTGCTTTCTGGGACAAGGGCATGGGACATCTAGCACCTCACTGCTTGGGCACCAAGAAGCCCCAAGCCCTTTGGACTCCTTTTTCCTCCCAGGCACCAGCACTCAGAAAGCCCCTCCTCCGTGGCCTGCTGGGGGTTCTGGTACAGACGACAGGCATTGGAGGGGACATCTGGAAAGCGCCACCCCAAGATGTCTGCTTTGCACTCTGCCCAGGTAAAGTGCCTGCCTGGTTCTGAGGAGGTGGGGCAGGTCTTGTCACACACGCTAGATGGAGCAATGGAGGGTTTGCTCCCACGGGGAAGCCTAGAGGAGGTGCAGAGGGGATGAGGAAGCAAGCGCAAGTATTGGGTCAGTGGAGGAGTCAAGATGGTAAAAGGAGGAAGAAGTAGGAAAGGAGCCAGAGGGAGAAAGTCAGCAGGGCAGAAAGAAAAGCAGCACACCTCTGTTTCAGGACGCAGAGAGAAAGAAGGGCAACTCCGGGCTCTGTGAGCTGAGAAACTCCACGGAGTCTGTGCGCTCCGCACAGGGCGGAGATGTGTTCACTGTGGAGACATCAGCATCACTCACCACATGTGTGCCAGGGAGCACCCGACCCTCGGACCACCTACTCAGTGTGCAGCTCATCACATGAGGACCTGGGCCAGCCAGGATTTGGCAAGCAGCTTCCTACCTGCCTACTTGGCGTGCCTGGATATGCTGGGTGCCCTACTATGTCCTCAATTCTGTGAGCTTCGGGCAGAGGAACAGGAAGTAAAGGTGGTAGACATGGGTGGGCATACCCCAAAATGATCCTCGAGCAGAAACACTCAAACCTGTATCACCCCTGACTTCTGAACATCCCCAGAGTGACTAGTACCTGGTCCCCAGCTCAGGGTAGGCACAGCCAGTGGGGCTGAGTGACTACTAAGCCAAGGGGAGGGGCCCAGAACTCCTGTCTAGGGAGGGGACCAAGACGGGACCAATCCCTGCACCAGGCTTTCCCATCACTGGCACACTTTCCCCCCTTAAGCCCACTGGGGATGAGTCTCTGAGAAGAAACCAATGTGGGCCTCACAGCCTTCCATTCAAGGCCACTCCCTGCCAGACCCGCCTCCTGACCCAGGAGCTGGCCAGAGTCCCAGGCACCTCTGTCTGGACTCTCAGTAGTCACTGTCCACATCCCACTCGTGTTCCACAGGCCCAATGCCTGACCCCCCCCACCTTCTTCTGATAATGTAGCAGCCCCCAGCATGGCCACCACCCAACACCATCTCCCCTTCCCCAACCAAAAGCTGGGGCAATCAGGACAGTGGCACCTCCTCTGTGGGAGAGATTTCGTCCTAGGAGTCCATTTCGATTGGTAAAAGACAAGACCCGTTGGCCAGCCCCCTTCCTATGAAATCCCTTGACCAGCGGGATTCTCTAATTCCTGCATGGCTTTCACAGCTCATTAGAACCACCAGGACCAGCCTGGCCTCCCTAACGAGACTGAGGCTTCCTCAACCCAGGAAGCACTCCGGCCCTAATGAGTTTTCCTGGGCCATAAATGCACATGCTGTGGGTTAAGTGTGGCGAATTAGCATTTATGGTGGATCCCAGTTTTAATAAGGCCAATAGGGACTCTTCTAGCTGAACCAGTCACACACCACCGATGGCAGGGCCAGGGGAGGTATCAAGTGGGACAGAACAGTAAGCTGACCAGGAGCAGGTCCATACAGCCGCTCCCATAGGGACTGCATCCTCCCTGTCTTGCTTCTTCTGCACCACCCAACACAAACAGCCCACGCTCCAAGCCTGGCTCCCGCCCACAGTCATCAGACCAGATGTCAGGGCAGCTGGGTAGGCACAAAGGCCCAGAGGTATCACCAGGAGGCACTGACAGCAGGTGGGACAGGGATTCCAGGGGACCCCACTCCAGCTCCCTGTCTAGGGGAGGAAACCCACTTTAAGAACCACACTTCAAGCCAAGTTCGTGGTGCACACCTGTAATTCCAGCACTTGGGAGGCTAAAGTGGGAGGATCAGTTAACCCAGGAGTTTGAAGCCATCCTGGGCAACATAGCAATACTCTGTCCCTAAAGGAGGAAGAGGAAGAGGAAGAAGAGGAAGAAGGGGAAGAAGGGAAGGAGGAGGGGAAAAATGGAAGAAGGAAGATGACAATGACAGCACACCCAACTGACTTGCGGAGGCGACAGAGCCTGTCCGCCCACCCTGTGGCCTGTAAGTGCCACCCCACCAGCCCAGGGCTCAGACCAGGAACATCCCACCTGGAGGCTTCCACCCTCCTCTTGGGCCCCTACATGCCCACCTCACGGGGTACCCGTAGGTACCTGTGGAGGGTGAGCCCTGGGCGCCGGTAACAGCTTCTCTGCCTGGAAGGGGGATGCTGGGACCACTCTGTGGCTGAGTTGGTGCCACGCTGCCTGCAGCACCTCCCAGCTGGTGACCCACCTGGGCCATGAGCCCTCAGCAGGCCAGGACCCATCGCCTCTCCCTGGGCTCTAAGGCTGGCTCAGGGCCCTGTTCTGGAAACTGTTCCCGGGGAGAGTTGTACCCGGAGCCCAGCATCAGGACACCATGTGCATGCCTGTTACAGAGCAAATAGCTCTTGCCGCTAGGCCTCCTGCCAGACTTTGATTCATGCAACTTAGAAAATAAGATATATTTTCATGCCATTTGCCACATTTATTAAGGAGAAATGTGTTTAATTGACTGGCTCAAAACCTGCCCTCTTGTCAACCAGTCCAGCAGCTCAGCCTCCAAACACTTTTCCATCTTTCCTGGGTCTGTGTCAAAAGCTCTAAATCCATCAAACAGTAGAAGGGACCTGAACACTGCCTTCCACCTGATAACTTCCGGTCGAATACTTATTTCCTCCAGTCTTGCTTCAGCACCCTTCCCCCTACTGTCTCGTTTCCATAATCCTGAGGCTCAGGCAATTAAAATAAAATACTCTTATAGTCTCTAGATGTTTACTAGACCAGCTGGTAATGAGCTAGGCAGGATCGTCTCTATTACATAAAGGAAAAGAACAAAGAATTAGGAATATGGAAGACATTCAAATGTCTTAATTAGTGCTTCCATCTGTAAAAAAAAAATCCCTTCATCACTAAGAGCCACTCCCAGAGGCCTGTCTTTGGGAAGGCCAGGCTCCCCAAAGCACAGGGCAGACAGCGGAAATAACCCTGCAGCCCAGCTTTGTTCCCAGCCTGTCAGGCTGCCCAGATGCAGACCCCCGCCAAGGCAGTCCTGGGAGCAGTGGGGTGACCAGTCCCCAGGACAGACAAAGCCTGTGAGTGGATGCGGTCACTATGAGGCAGGTGCCATGGGCAGCACCAGGAACCAGAGTCCACAATGGCTGAGCCTTGGCAGCACCCCTCCTACACCAGGCCCAGCTGAGGAAACTCCTCCAGCTCCAGGCTTCTTCTTCACCCTCTCTGAAAAACCCAAAGAATGGACTGCACCCTGGACAACCCTCCGGCATGGCCCGGAGGCTGGGCAGCAGGGTGGAGCTCAGGATGGGAGCAGGACATGAGGGTCAAGGACAGGTATAGAGCAGAGCGCCGGGCCAAAGAGTCAGGCTGAGACTGTGTCCCAGCCCTGGTCCTGCCTCATCCAGACACCCAGGCTACACTCCTCACAGGGACACATTCCAGACAGCTTCATAATAATCACAGCCCGGTCCCCCGAGTCCAGCCTGGTACCAGGTCTTGGCCCAAGCCCTACACACTCTGTTGTATGCTCTGTCTCACTGCAGCCTTGCCATAACCCTATGGGGTGGGAGCCCACTGGCCCTGCTTTACAGGTAACAATACCAAGGCACAGAGCAGACAGCACCCATCTCAGCCAGTGGGCTCTGAGCCTGGCATCTCATCCTCCCCGCCCAAGCTCAGCCCAGCCACCCTGGCCCTCAGGGGGACCAGAACCCACACCTGTGCCTCCCATCCCTGCTCTCTCCACTCCCTGCCTGGGCCCGTAGGTCCCAGCACCCAGCACAGGACTGAGTCAGAGCACAGTCAGTAAATACCACTAGGTTCAACTGGACGGAGGCTGGGAACCAACTTAATGATGGAAGAGTCTTTCAAAATCCAGGGATGATTCGATCCCCTGCACCACAAAAAAAAAAAAAAAAAAAAAAAAAAAAAAAAAAAAAAAAAAAAAAAAAAAATCCAGGGATGAGAAAAGAGGAAAGGAAGATTGACACATGTAGCCACAGGCTCTCAGTGTGTCCAATTTTTAGTTCAAGGAGTTTTGACTGGGGGAAAAATAAGTCTTCCCTATAAAGCATCCTGATATAGCATTGCACAGAGTCCTCCAAACTGGGTTTGGCTAGTTCCCTTCTTTATGGGTCTTATGTCTTCAACCTTGGAATGAAATCATCAAATAAATTGGACCCCCAGGGCAGGACTCTCTCACCAGCTGCATGTGTGGAACACCTGAGCTTGAAATATTTAGACTTCCATTGGATTCAATAAACTTGTTGAGCATTGACAAGAATTAGACGGCACCAATGCCCTAGAGGAACTCATGGGCGACAAGGTCAAAATGTTAGACGATGACAGCAAGTTATGGTAAACACTTTGCTGAAAGTACAGCATGTGTGAGTTGCCACCTACTGTGCTTCCTGCCGAGTGCGGAAGGTGACTTACCTGTGGCTGGGTTGAGTGGGAGAGGGAATTGCGGGGGTCGCGCAGGAGAGGACATCTGACGTGATCTTCAAGAAAGAATTATAAAATCAGAACAGACAGGACATTCCACACAGAAGTAAGGGCATGAACATGAGCAAAATGGCCTGCATGATGGGTGTGCTGAGGTGGAATACAACTACACAGCGAGCCTCAGTCCAGGGTCCATGATGCCTCCCCTGGATCCTCCTCTGCACAAGGTCAGTGTTCTTTTTGCCTCTCTGCCATGTCACGATGCACTCAGGGGGTCTCAACAGGACAAAGTGCCATGCTGTTTGTGCCCACCGGTGACTAGAATCATAAGCCAAATAAATCTCTGTAAGTTTTCCAGTCTTGGGCATTTTGTTACAGCAACACAAAGACAGTCTAAAGACAGGGAAGGGGGAACCCTTGAAGACCAAGTCACTAGTGGAAGGATGGTGGGGAGAGCACTCCAGGTCAACATATTTACATACGCACACTTAGCACACTTTTGCCTCACACTCACACACACACATACACATACAAGTTTGCTGTGTCTCTGCTGTACACCCTGGACACCAGCTATCACCACACGATGGAAGAACATTTCATCAAAAGCTGTGTGGTCAAGCCCATTTTCCTTCTTGGCCCTACAGAGCCAGGATGGTCCCAACCCTGCTGGCACCAAACCCCAAGTACTGCCAACCCTCTGAGCTCCCTTCTCTGGCCACGCACTCTGAGTCATACCTTCACCACTTCCTTCCTTCTGTCTAATCCAAGTACACCTCCGTGTCCAGCCAGCACCTTGATTTCTAGTTCTCGGTGGAGGCCTGAAAGTTCTGGGGTTTGGAAAGTCCCAGAGATAGCAGAAGCAGGCCTCAGATATCTGGTCTGTACCTTGCTGATTCTTCTTGGGCTGTGGCCACCTAGCTGCTGTGGGTGGATGTCTCTACCCTATCCTCTTCCTGGATTCCTGGGCCCCGCCATTGGCTAAAACTGAGCACCAGGTCATCTTGCCCCAGAGAGCCAAGGATTGGGGCATCTATGGTGGCCACCAGACAGCAAGTGGAGTGGATATGTGTTGGTGCGGAGAAAGGTCCTTCCCGTGGGCCAGCCAGGAGTGAGAGTTTATGTGTCCACATTCCTATCCCCACCCCCAGGAGAGGGACTCCAGTCTGAGGCCACTCAGAACAGTGGGGATGGCAAGGCTAACCCCGAGCATCTTTTCTCTCTCCTCCCTCCCTGGGTGAGGTGCCTGCTGTCCCAGCTGATGGGAGCCAGGAAGGGCTGGGGAAGGGGCAAGGCTCTTCCTATAGTTCCCTAGTTCCAGCTTTGCTGAGAAAGGAGCCCAGGCTAGGGTGACAGGAGCAGCTGGGAGCTCTCCCCTGTGCGGCCTGAGGCAAAGGGAGAGACCACACATGTCCTTGGCAGGAGATTCAGGAGCAAGCAGCCAACCCAGACCCCTCCCTGGGGCTTGGTGCTGGGCTAGGCCCAGCCTTGAGGTCACCCCCCAGCCACAGGGCCAGCTGCTGAAGAAGGGACAGCAGCACACTTCCCAGTGCCCCAAGCCAGGTCAGAGTTTCTGGGGGTCAGCTCAGACACTGGTTGCCAGGAGAGGCCGCCTCAGTCTACCTTAAGAGAGTAAAGTTGTTCCGATTGCTATGGAAAAAAACAACACCCAGAAGAACAGAACACTCTGCCAGGTCTGTAATAACCATCCTGTCCTTTGGGCTGGCCAGCACCCAGCAATTAGAGGCTCTGGGCAGACCAGGCCAGGGATGTAGTTCCCAACGCAGCTCTGTCACCCTCCTGGGATGCTGGCAGCCTGACAGCTTTCCCACTGAGTCCTGCACCCAGAGGGAAGAACAGACCAGCAGGCAGCAAGAACCATCAGGAGCCTGTTGTCCAGGCCTACCTCTTCCATGACCTTCCCAAAGGAACCCTGGGATTCAGTTCTGTCATCTCTCCTGGGACTCAGTTCTGTCACCTGTAAAATGGGCATGTTCATGCACTAGGCAGATGTGAGGACCAAATGCAACAGCATAAATGGAGGTACAAGGAGACATGACTCCCACTTGTTAGTTCATGCTGTGTACCCTTAACCCCAAAACCCAAGATCATAAATTCTCTGAAACCTGGAACATGCCAACACATGTGGAAAGTGCCACACCTGAACTCACACGAGGGATCACAATCGAAACACAACAACACTAAAACAGTGTATAAAATCACCTTCCAGCTCTGTGTGTAAGGTGTACATACATGGATTCTGAGTCTACACTTGGGTCCTACCTCCAAATTGTCTCATTTTGTCTATGCAAATATTTCAAAATCTGAAAAAAGCTGAAATCTGAGACAATTCCAGTCCCGAGCATTTTGGAATCAAGATCTTCAACTTGGGTTTTCCAAAGCCATTGCAGTCCCCAGAGGTGTTGCCAGGCACAGCTCTAGGCAACCCCAGGGCCCCCCACTTCCCCCCAGGACTGGGCAGGTGAGGGACTCCAGCAGGGCAGGCAGCCTGAGCAGCAGGTGGCAGCCCGACCAAAGGCAGCATCCTCACTCCAGGAAGAAGAACCCCAGATGCAGCCACCTTCAGGACGCCTACTCCTGCCCTGAGCCTTGGCCCCAATGATGCCATCTATGGCCCTGTGACCCGAATGCCCACGCTGCACTTATGCTGGGGCCGGAAGCCCCATTTATAGAGCCACAAAGGATGAAATAATTCCAATATAGAACTTAAATTAAGAGAAGAGTCTCTCATTTCCACTGCACTGTGGCACAACCCACCCTGCTTCTGAGTTTCCCACTCGTCCTGAGTACAGCCCAGCTCCACTGCTCCGTGCCACCATGGGTCATGGCTTCCCACTGCAGCAGAGCCCGGGGTGTCCCCCACCCCACCACAGGCACCAAAAAAAGTCAGGGACAACGCAAACCAGGAGCAGCACTGCCGGGCACTCAGGGATGCTGGCCACACTCTCCCCGACTGGCAGAGCCCACCCCTGACTTCTGGCAGAGCCGCCAGAACCCTGTCCCTGTGTGTCACATCCTGTGACTTTTGCATGCTGGCCCTCGAGGGAACCAGACGGGACCTGCACTCTCCACTGGATGACGATGCCATGAGAACCCTGCTGGCCTGCAAATCGCTACAACTGCATCCCAGCAGGACGACGCCACCCAAGTAGTAGCCTGTTTTCTAAAATACCTCATGCCAGAACTTTATAAAGAAAAGAGGTTTGTTCTCACGGTTCTGGAGATTCGAAGTCCAATATGGTGGCTCCCTTGGTCAGGCCTCCAGTCAAGGCCTAACAGCCAATGGCGTCACAATGGTAAGACTGTGTGTGGTAGGAAGTGATTACATCTCAAAACAGGAAGCCAGAGGGAGACTGGCTCCCCCAACCCCTCCCAGGGCACGGCCCCAACAACCTGAAGACTTCCCGCAAGACCTCACCTCTTAACAGCACTACACCACCTTCCAACACTGCCACACTGGAAACCAAACTTCCAACACACGAACCTCAGGGGGGCGCACTCAGACCACATCCAGACCACAGCAAAGGGGCTGCAAGGTGAGGAAGGAAGAATCTGGGAGAGAAGAGAGCAAGGATCTCAAGAGAAAAATGAAGATGATGCCTAACACTAACTCACCAGGCTTCATGACAGGGGATACTACTCTAACACTTAAAGCCCTCTGGGGAAATGCAAATTAAACCCACAAGAACATACCACCCTACTCCGGCTAAAATCAAAGGCTGACACTATCAAGTGTTGGTGAGGATGTGGAGGTACAGAAACACCAGCAGGGCTGGTGGCAGGATCAGTGGTGGACCACACTGAAAAGCCACCTTGCTTTGCTTTTGCTTATATAATAGAATATACGCCTGCCCTTGGAACAAATACTTCTATTCTTAGGTAGTACCCAAGACTAGTGAAAACATGTCACAAAATGATGCGCAAGTGCCTTTAGTTGTGCTGTTGTGGCTGCCCTGATGTCCTGAATTGATTCAAAACATTTACCTTTTGTTATGATTTGTGTCTAGATGTCCCCCCAAAAACTTCGTGTGGTCATAGGTGGGGCTGGATCTAGAGTCTGTGATTACTAAATTAGTCTACTGGTTGGTTCTGCTGGGATCAAAAATATGATGCTAGGATTAAGGGCGCTAGGATTAAGGGTGGGAGTGCTGCCCATCCTAAGGGCAGGGAGCCTGAATAAAATACAAGGGACGGAAAGAGGCTTGCCTACCTCCCTTGTTTATCCCCTTGCTTGCCTCACTGCCTTCTGCCTGTCTGCCGTGCCACCCCGCCTTGGACCCAGCCAATCGTGGACTGAAACCTCCACAAACTGTGAGCTAAATAAACCTTCCCTCCCCTAACTTTGGGTGCCAGGTGCTTTGTCTCAGCAATGAGAGAACAGTAACTAAGGCAACTTTCATCATCATTTTGACTTTGGGGAAGACAGAAGTCAGACAGTGCCAGACCCTGTCAATAAGGCAGATGAGGACACCATAATATTTTTATGAACCTGCTTTCTGTTGAATGGCACTTGGCAGCAGCATTCACTATATTTTTTGTTACATCTTACAAAGACACTCGTGAAAGGAGACTTCCAGAACTGCTTTAGGAAGTGGCAGGAATGATGGGATGCGCGCAATTGAAGCAAGGGGGCGTATTTTGAAAGGGTTTAATAGCAATGTGTCTTTTACTGGAATTCTTTTTTAATTTAAACAGTCACCATATATTTTGGTCACACCTCATACAAGAATATCTAATGCAGCCTTATTCATACTAGCCCAAAACTAGAAATGACCCTGCTGCCCATCAACAGGATAACAGATAATAGCATGGAAGGATTCATAAAATGGCATTAGAAAGAAGTTACAGATACACAGAGTAACAACACAGATGAATTTCAAAACCACTTTGCTGAGTAAAGGGAGTCAGACGCAACAGAGCTCAAACCAGGTAAAACTGGTCTACAGAGACAGGGTCGGTCCGCAGGTGCCAGGGCCGGGGCTGGGGCCAGGGCAGGGAGAAAGGGGCCATGAGAGGCAGAGGGTGCTTTTGGGGATGACAGATGTGTTCCGCATCTTCACCAGGGTGGTGGGCACATGAGTGTCTACAGCTGTCAAAATTCATCAACGCTACATTTAAAAAGTGGTGCAGTGTGTTGAATGTCAATTATGCCTCCACAGAGAGGGTCTTCTGCAAAGCCCTCCAGGGCTCAGATCAGCCCTAAAACCCCAGCTCCTCCCAGGGCCTTGATCCATCGTTCTCTGAGGCTCCCCAGTCCTCCCCACTCGGGTCCTGTCCTCCAGCCTTGCTCTCCTCTGGGGACACCGTGTGCCGCCGAGCCCACAGAGGACCCTTCACAGCGACCTCCCCTCTCCGCCGGCACGGGAGGCTGCATCAGTTCTCTGAAGAACATGTCACTGACACTCGCCTGGTCTGCATCGCCTTGGGAGGCACGGACCGCATCCCTGCTGCAGATCCTCTGTCTCACCCTCCCGGGTCTCACTCCCCCGACGCAGGGTCTCACTCTCCAGAACTCCTCGAGGCAGCAAACACGACGGTGCCATGACAAGCGCCCCAGTCTGTCGTTTCGCTGCCATGATGGCATCTCCAGCCCTCGCTCCGAATGGGGTGCTCTCTGACACCGCAGCCGGCAGCACACCCAAGGACTCTGGCCAGAGGCTGACACAGAGAAGAGCCAGAACGTGCCAGCTCTGCTGCACAGCAGAGGTCATGGGGGCCTCAGGTCAGCTCCGGGCTCAGCTCCCAGACGCTGACTGAGGGACCCCAGGCTGGCTGACCCCCTTGGCAGATACCTGCCAGACGCTAACATTTCCAGCTTCAACTGAGGGCCCTGTCAGAGCTGGTCACACTGGCGAGCTCAGCTCCCTGACTCCAGGGATTCTCTTGCTGTCGGTCTAGGCCAAGAGTCAGGTCAACAATCATGACAAGATGTCTGCTGAGATCTCCGAGGGAAGCTGCTTCCCTATTCTACAGGAACATCTAGGGAAACAAATTCTCTCTCAGTGAGGTAGGGTGTGATTGCAGTTGTACTGGTAGGGTGTGACTGCACTCTGCTACCAAGAGGAGATGCAGCCTTAGGACAGTGCCAACACTGCTGGGGATGAAAAGGAGAGAGACAGAAGAGATCTGTGTCCCTCGGGATTACTGGAAAGCTTGATCAAGCCTCTTCTGAAGTCCATGCTGTTCCCAAGGACTTTAATTATATAAATCAATAAATTATCTTCAAGCACAGCTTGAATTCAGAATCTCAAAACAACATATTCGGTCCCTAGGCTCTCTCTAATTCCTTTTCTCCAATCTACTACAGATTTTTCTTTTTTCCAATACTGGGGACTGAACCCAGGGCCTTCTCACCAAGCTACATCCCCCATCCCTACTTTTTTGGTGTGATAAATCCTCACTAAGTTGCTAAGTTGCCCGGGCTGGGCTCAAACTTGCAGTCCTCCTGCCTCAGCATTCCAGAGTGCTGGAATTATAGGCATGTGCCACCATACTCAGCTTACACATGGTTTTGCTTTCTGCCGCCACATAGTGGCAATGTGGCTGCCAATAGTTCCAGGCCTTCCTCTTCCCATGTTCAAGTTCAAAAAGAAAGAAAGCACTTCTCCCAATTTCCCACGAGAGTGTTAGCAAGTAAAGTACATCCAAGTAAATTAGCCTACCATGAGCCCACAGCTGCAGCCAGAGCTGGGCCTGCCTGCTGCTGTGGAGAGGTGGGTAGAGTCCTACTGAGAGCATACAGGCTGAGAAGAGAGGATGGAGGGAGGCCAGTTCCAAAGGCATCCAATCACAGTCCTAAGAAGGAGAGAAATGACTGCAGGACAGCCATGTCCACAGACCAGACCACAAGGCCATTTCTCCAGCCCCCGGAGGACCGCCCCATCTGGCTGCACCCCCTGAGCTCCCCAGAAGGGGTCAGCATGCCCAGGACTGCCCATCCACACAACCGGTAGCCTTCCTGCCACTCCGCCTCAGCCAGCCTCTCCCAGAGCCAGCCCGGAGACCGCTCTATCCCCTACACAGCCTCCAACCTTGCACCCTGTCCCATCCCTCTGAGGCTCTCCCCACCTCTCTCCCCAGACTTGGATCTTATCCACACCCTGCCTCTCCCCTCCATGTTCAGCCTGGAACTAGTTCATCAACCGTTCACCTGATCGCTCTCACAGTTCTCTGCAATCCTTCTGCTACCCCAACCAAGCCTAGCAATGCTTCATCCCAGACAAGTGGGAATGTGTCCCTTCTCAAACTACCAGGCAGCTGAAGCTGCCAGAGAGCCCCCACAAAAATCCAAGCCCCCCATAGCAAAGGGACCCCAGCAGCACCTCTGCTCCACTCCCACAGCCTCTGTTAGATGCCAAGACCCCCATGCAAGCCAGCCCTTCACTCTCAGCCAGGAAGGACTCTCCTCTGCACTGCCCCTCCCCACAGCCTCTGCCTGGCCTTGCAGGGGGTCTCTGACCCCAGTCTCTGCTCCCTATAGGAACCATCCCTCTGCTGCCCAGGAAGGGGTTAACAAGATTGGCTGTCACCAAGATGTACCCACCCCCAGACTCGGATGAAGATAGAAATGGTATTTATGATTTCTCCCCAACGTTTCTGGAAAGGATTTAAGGTGCTTACGAGGATACACATATATAACAAGATTGCATAAATTAAATGTGGGAGCAAAAAAAGAACGAAAAACAAGGAT
Organism: Hystrix cristata; assembly: GCA_004026905.1. NCBI lineage: Eukaryota > Metazoa > Chordata > Mammalia > Rodentia > Hystricidae > Hystrix > Hystrix cristata. The sequence continues at coordinate 24,872 of PVJO010008813.1, forward strand.
GGAACCATAGCGAAGAGCAAGGAAGGAGGCTAACGTGAAAACAAAGAACATAATGAGGTCTGTGCTTGGGGGGACAGAGGGGGACATGTCCCAGAGCTCTCCAGCAGCAGGCCTGAAAAAGCAAGCCAAGCTGCTGGAGGCTTAGGGCTTGGGAATATTTGAAGGCACACACAATTTTACCCAGGAGATCTCCCAGTGATGAAAGGAGTGTCTCCCAAGGAACCCAAAGGCAAGAACAGTGGAGGGGGATGGGGCTTGACAGGCAGGCAAATGGCAGGGACAGGGATAGTTGGAGCCATCCTGGTGTGGCCAGAGGGGACTCTACAGCTGCCACACTGTGGCTGGATGCAGGCCTTCTGTGCGGGCCTCAGGCAAGCTCAGAGAGAGGCCCAGTCTCTCCTGTCTCTGCCTGCGGAAGGGCACCCGCGCTCTGCGGAGAGTCCTCTGTGGCTGTGCCAGGAGCCACCCCTGCTTGGCCACCACTTGGCCCCCCAGGGATCCCTGGACCCAATGAGTCTTATCCATTCCTTCTTGGCCCCTCAACTTTTCACTCCCTTGTACCTTTAGCCCACAAGCATTTATTAAGCCCCTAGTGGGTGCTGCCTGGGGATGTGAAGATTACAGAGGAAAACAGAAATGTTTGAACCAAAGCATTCTGGGTCTTGTTGACACCCAGACTAGATGATGTCTCCAGAGCACCCCTGGAGGGCAGGGTGGTACCATGGCTCAGGAGCACTGTGGAGGAAAGGTTCAGGGTTAGAGAGGCAGAAGCTTGGGACAGCATGTGTTCATGATGAAGGCCCTCCAAACACAGGGGGACCGTGGAGCAAGTGAAGTCCCTGCTGTCGGGAATGGGTTAGGTAAGAGGGAGGAGGGACCCAAGGCCACTTGGACCTTGATGCAAAGTAACTTCACTGGTATGCCCAGACCCACAGGCCTTGGACAGACCTGCTACACGTAAACAAGTATACTTTATGGCATCTGTTTTGTTTCGTTTTGTTTTCTGATTACAAAAGTATACACTCTCAATACAAAAAAAATAATGATTTTCAAATGCAAAGGGAAAACACAAAAATTAGCCCCAACTCTACCATTTTGTTATAGTTACTGATGTTTTGGAAAACTGCATATAAAAACTTCTATGGCTGGGTGTGACGGTGCACTCCTATAATTCCAATACTCTGGGAGGATCACAAGTTTGAGCCCAGCCTGCAGTACTTAGTAACTTAGAGAGACCCTGTCTCAAAATTTAAAAAGAGTAGGGATATAGCTCAGTGTGAAGGTCCCAGGTTCACTCCTTTCTACTGGGAAAACAAAAACCCTATGGCCAAAATCAAGATTTTTAAAAGACAGGGTAGGGTAGGGGGTAATTCACAACTCATATCACTGACAAGGAGCTAATTTCCTAATACACAATTAGCTCCTAGAAATCATAGGAAGAAGACAGAATTAAAATATATGACAGTAATAACACACAAGTTGAGGGAGAGGAGGGGAAACAGTACGTAAGTTTCCTGTGGGTTTTGCGTCATTCAGGAAGATGTGGGTATCTCAAACTGCAGGCTTTGGTAAGTTAAGGACTTGTGATTTTAGGGTGGCCACTGAAACAACGGGGCTCTTTCAGAATTCGGGACAGTGACTGCCCACGGGAGAAGAGGCAGTCAAGTCTTGAGATGGTGCACTCAGGGTGGATGAGTTCCAGGGTGCTGGGCAATATTATGTGCCTCTCAGTATGTGTACTATGTTTCACACTTCTTAAAAGAATATTAAAAGATGCCCAACCCATTCATAGTAAGTGAACAAATGTGTTAACTATTTTTTAAAGATCAAACCTTGAGAATCACTGTGTTGGCAAAGAGGTGGAGAAACAGACTTTGTATGTGTTCTTGATGGTGAGTAAATTCACATCCCTCCCTACTGGGTGCCTCAGTGATTTCAACTCGAGTCCCCAGATCCAAAGCTTTCCCTGCCTGTAGGGTCTTATTCTATAAATATCATCACCCGTGTGTAAATTTACTTGTGCAAAAGTTGCTCTACTGCAGAAGATAAGAAACAGTGCGGCACTCGTTAAATACACACATGCCTTGGTATTGGTTCTAGGATCTGTGACCTGTGAGGACACCAAGATGCCTGGGAGCTCAAGCCCCTCACATAAAACGGTGTAGTAAATGCATGTAACCTATATACTGTATTGTTTAAGGGACACAGATGCAACTTTCCCCCAAATACTGTAACTTTTATCCAAGGTTGGCTGAACCCACAAACCTGAAACCCGCAGACACAGAATGCCAACTGTATGACATTTCCAAATACTGGACTATTACATGGCCATAAAAAGGACACTTTTCAGGGTCCAGTGCGCAATTATAGTCATGACTAAAGTCATGAAGTGAAAAGCAAGTGAAAGAAAAACAGAAGCATATACAATACGCTAACGCTTGCATAAAAACAGCTGGGGAGGAGTAATTACATGCATCTCTTCATCTGGATAATCGTAAAACTTCTAAAATAAAACATCTGTAGAAGGCTATACCAGAAACTGATTGACACTTGCTCTGATGGCCTAGAAGGCATGGTTAGAAAGCATATTTTTCACTATATACTCTTTTATGGTTTTTGAACCCTAAGAATGAAAGTAAATACTCAAAACACAAGCAAAGCCAGGGGTAAAGTGGTGATGCATGCCTATAATCCCAGCACTCTGGGAGACTCAGACAAGAGGATCACAAGTTTGAGCCCTGCCTTGAAATTTAGGGATTTAGTGAGACCATGCTCAAAATTTTAAAAACACACAATGGAAAAGGACCTGATGTAGCTCAGGGCAAAGCCTCTAGGTTCAATACCCAGAACAAAAAAAAAAGGAAAAAAAATTATGATGAAACCTTGCCTCAACCCAGCCACCCCTCTGGCCACGAAATTTTCAAGGAGGCTGTAGAAAGGGAAGTGGACAATGGCAAATCAGAGCACCCTTTTATTACTAAGCGTGTGCCCGATTCCCCCCAGGGAGGATGGAGTCGGGACTTGCTCAGGCAGCTTCCTCCTGGGCTCCATCACCCTTTGGCCATCTGAAAGGACAACAGAGCAGCAGCGGATCCAGGACAGGGGTAGGCAGGAGAGGGTGCAGCACTGGCCAGCCCAACAGGCAGGTACTGGTTTAGTCTTCACCTGTAGTCACCTTGTTACCGGACAATGGGTGACCAGCAGTCCTTTGTAGGCTCTTGCTGTCCCGTTCAAAGAATTGGATGGGACAAGTGACGAATGCACAAGTTCAAAATTCAATGAAGGTGAAAGAAGAAGAAATAGAAGTGAAAAGAAGAGAGAACTAAGCCATGCACGCAGAGCAAATCACTAGGAGAATAAGAAGACAGCAAGAGGCCCAGTGGCCACCCTCTTGCGTACCCGCGTCTGTTCCACGCACGCGTCGCGGCCCTGCTTTGCCAGCTCTCCGCCATGGACAGGTGGCATCCTGCTGTCCAGCCTCTTTGCCATGCCCCGATCTCCTACCTCAACTTGAGCAGGTAAAGTGGGAGGGAAGGTTCGTGCCCAGGGCAGGAGGGAGGTGGTGCCTCAGCGGAGGGACAAGACCCCACAAGGCCACAAGACCTGCAGCGTGTAAGGCTGCAAGGCAGCCACTGCGCAGGCGCACACACACGCACACCTCTAGTGCGTGCGTACAAAACTTGGCTTATTTTGTTCATGCTGTTTTATAGCCTCCTTTTTCCACTTTACAGCTTACCCAGAATGTTTTCTCACATCAGTAACTACTCTTTCACTGCCTGGTTTTTAACGCCAAAGTTTACTCAACCAGTTCACCGTGAAACGTTGAGATTTTTCACTATCATAATTAAGGCTTTGGTGGAAATAGGTGCAGCTAAATTTTGGAGCCCAGCCTTAATTGTATCCCTAGAATAGTATCCAAGACCCTTCTGGTTTGACCACACACATATTTTGGAGCTTTTTGATGCACGTCACCATGTTGCCATTAAAAACCTTTGACTCAGTTTATGCTGGCCAGAAGATCAATCTTCCAACTGCCTTTCAAACTTAGGCACCCGTATGGTTTCATCTTTACCTGCTTAATATTGGAGGATGGGGTCTCCTTCTTGCTTTCATTTGCATCCTTTGATAAGTACTTGGGTTGAGCCCTTTTCACGGTTCTTTTTCCCATTTTTATTTCTACCACAAAGGCCTGTTTCCCCTCTACACATCCAGCACCTTCCTGCTCCCCCTCTTTGGTCAGGCCTGAAGGGCCTTCCTCATACACCCACAGCAGTCAGTATTCCACCCATCCTTCAAGGTCAAGTCAGATGCCCTGCCCTGACATTCCTGCTGGGCATTCATTCCTGCCTCACACAGCTCTCACCCTGGCTCTGTGGTCACGTTTGCAGGCCTAGATGCCTATGTCTACACCAGCAATTCACTTCACTCCTCAGTCCCAAGACTTGGCCGCTGCCCCACCACCACCACCAAAGGAGCCCTCGTCAAAAACATTTACTGGGCACTTGCTATCCAGCTAGGGTTCCAGGAACAAGCCAGATGCCCTCTGTGTCCATGAGTCCCTCCACCAGGCAGTGAGTGCCAGAGACAGTCGCTCCTGACAGATAGCTGCTTTGAAGCTGGGATAGTAACTCCAAGCCCAGGCTGGCACCTCCTGCTGCTGTCAGCTCTCATGGGGAAACTGAGTCTCAGAGACCTAGGGCATCTTCCCCCAGGCTGTAAGAGAAGGCAGAACTCCCAGCTGGGATTCTTCTGGTACAAGCAGAGCCTGAGTGGGGTTGAGGTTGGAGACTCTCGTGGGGTCAGACAAGGAGAAAGGGGGATACTGGGAGAGGGTGCTTTAGGGAACAGTAATGTTAGCACTCTTAAAAAACGGATTCCAGGGCTGGGGATTTAGCTCAGTGGTTAGAGTGCTTGCCTTGCAAGCACAGGCCCTGAGTTTGACCCCCAGCATCAAAAAAACAAAGTGAAACAAAAAAACAACGGATTCCAATGTAGGTATACTGGAATATGTCTGTAATTCCAACATTCTGGAAGGTTGAGGTAGGAGGGTCACAAGTTCAAGTCCCACCTGGGGAACTTAGTGAGACCATCTCTCGAAAAACAAAATATTTTTAAAGAAGTACTGGGGATATAACTCAGTACAAAGGCCCCCAGGTTCAACCCTCGGTACCCTCACCACCACCAAAAATCTCAATATTGTTTGACCTTGGTCAGCAACTGTCCAGCCTTGGCTATCTCAGCCCGTGTTCTCTGGTCACTCATACTCTCAGCCACATAAAGAATTGAGAGTATGGTTTCCAGAGAGAGGGGAAAGATCCCAAAAGTTCCCAGAGACCAGAAAGCTGAGAGTCTTCTGGTAGGTGATAGATGGAGAGGAAACCTCCTTGAAAACAGGTTGGAAAAAGGCACTGATGGGGCTGCTGGTGAGGTACACTGAGGCTAGACCACAAAAGGCTAAGGACACCAATGGATTTGAACTTACAGGACAGCTTGAGGATCATTAGTCAGGGAAGTGACACTAACAGATTTAGTGGCTGGGGTGGGAGCCACAGTTCTCTAAAGATGGAGGTGCCACTACAAGCGAGGGGCATGCAGGCCTGAGGAGACATCGAAGAGGCAGAATGAGATCTGGGGTTGCCCTGGACCCCCTCAGTCATACCAGGCACAGTGAGGTGTGAGGCACATCCTCTGGAAGTCTCTCAGGGCAGTGGTACCCAAGAAAGCCTTTTTCCAGTCAGGAGAGGCCCCAAGATGCCAGGAAGCACCTGGTCCCACTGCTTGGGGACAGCCCTGCCCAGTCCCAGCCTCTCCCCACACCCAAGGGATACTTTTGGTGTCATCCTCAAAAAGGCAACTCCACAGTCAGGGTGACCTTGGCTCCCAGTACTGGAGATGACAAATTTCTTTTCTTCCTGCTGAAAACATAATCCATCCTTTCATGGGTCTCTGGGGACTGGCGGCGCAGCACATGCATTATGGAAGCTCTTGCTGGCTCATTTCTGTTGTCTCCGGGGCTGGCTCAGGTCCCACCCCCTCTTAAACCCTTCAGAGACCCCATGTGAGAGTAGCTCAGCGCCAAGGGGCAGATTCAGGGAGGTTCCTGAAAAACACTGTATTTCTCTGTCAGCTGCTGCTGTCTTGGTTTCTGGGCTTTCATGTCTCAATTTAGGCAAGAATAAGTTTCTCCCACATTCTGGGCACTGGATCTAGTGTGACCAGCATGAATCTGCCTCACGGGATCTAGCCACAGTTGAGTCCCCCACCCAGTCCTCTGGGTCTGCGTGATCCTTCCAGAGACCTGAGGGCTGAGAGTCTGTTGATCAGGCAATGCACAGGGAGAAAGCACAGATGGAAGTGCTGGCAAGGTAAACCAAGGCCAGGCCACAAAAACCCAGGAATATCAGGCCTTTGAATGTGAACTTCATTCTGAAAACCATGGAGACCTTGAGCAGTGTTGGTCAGAAAAGTGACATTGACAGATTTGCATTCTATGAAGACCTGTAGACAAACTCCAGAAGGTTCTCTAGCAGGAAGGATCTATGTTAGTCAACTTTCTGTCACTGTGACAAATTACCTGAGAAGAACAACTTAAGGAGGCAAAGATTATTTTGGTTCACTATTTCAGAGGTTTCAGCCCATGATCAGTGGCTCATTGGTGAGGCAGAAACATCATGGCAGAAGGAGGTGGTAGTGGAAAGCTGCTTACCTAAGAGAGAGAGGAAAAGCCAGAGAGGAAGGAGCCAGGGACAAAATACAACTTCAAAGGCACAGCCCCAGAGACCCGCTTCATCCAATCAGGCTCCACCTCCCATAAAGCCATTTAGTTAATGAGCTCATCAGTGGATTAACCCACTTGATAAAGTTAGAGCCCTCCTGATCCATTTTCCAAAAGCCTATCAGCTACCACTGATAGGCAGCCAAACCTTCGACACAGTGAGCATTTTGAGGCAGATTTGGGACCCCAACCATAAGAGAGCATTATAGCAATCCAGGAGGGAGAAGGAAGAGGCCAGTTTGGGGAAGCACCATGCAGATAAAGTGAAAGCTTCACATAGGAGATACTTTGGCGGGCAGGGTGAGGGGGGCAGAGTTTGCTGGGGATTGAACCTAGAGCTTTGTGCATGGTAGGCACATGCTGTACCACTGAGGTACGCCCCTCACCCTACCAGGTGCGGCTGAGACGGGAGTGAATGGACAGACCAGCGGAGCGAGCAGTAGACAGGAGGCCCAGGAGAAGGCCAGCACTGGTAGCCACCAGTAGATAGAGGGACCAGTAGAGGAGATGAGGGCCACAGAGGAGCAGCGAGTAGGGTGGAAAGGCAGAGGCTCAGTGTGGAGCACATGAATTTTAGGTGTCTTTGGAATATGGAGATGCCCAGTAGGCAAGACGATGTTGGTCAAGCAGAAAATGCTTCCCAGGCCTGCTGCATGCTGGCACTTAGCCCTGGGGACCTCCCTGCAAGAAGAGACAGTTGTCTAGTACTTACATGGATAAAGGACCTCTGAGATGAGGGCTTTCAGGCTAAGGCCTGCTGGAGGGAGCAGGGTAAAGATGAGGCCCCAGAGACAGAGCAGCTACGCGGTGCCCTGGTAGACCCATCAAGAACAGAGACAGGAATGAGCAGGACTACAGCTGGTACGGCCGGCTTACCTCCTGTTTGTTTGGCTTGGTTGTTTGTTTTAGAGATGGGGTCTCCTTATGTTGCCTAGGCTGGCCTCAAACCCCTGGGCTCAAAAATGCTCCTGCCTAGGTCTCTTGAGTAGCCGGAACTGTAGGTGTGTGCCACCGTGCCCAGCTGGCTTCCATCTTGTATCACAAATATGGGTGTCCAAGAATGTTATCTCCCTCCTCCTGTCTCATTCCAAACACACTAAGATAAACTAATGGAAGCCTGCCAATCAAAGGCGACCTCTGCCATTGGGTGCCCATCTGAAGAAGGGCCAGTCAGGACAGTCCAGGGAAACAAGGAAAGTGGAAATTACATGCATAGTCAATCTACGGTCTGCCAGTACCAGTTTTCAAAGTACAGTCAGCCCTCAGTAAGCACTGGGAGTTGCTTCTAGGACCCGCACTGGTACCAAAAGCCACAGTCAGGGTGTAGTCTTGTTTCAATTTTTAACAAGGTCCCTTTCTTTGTTGCTGTGGCGAAATAGTGAACACCTATTACTTAAAGGAGGAGAAGCTGCATAAAATTGCATAGTATTTATATGTGACCCACACACGTCCTCCAAAATGCTTTAAACCATCTCTGGATTACTCATAATACCAGTACAGCATAGTTGCTAAATAATAGCGTATGGTTAGAGAACAATGACAAGAGTGGAAGTGGGGACATGTTCAGCACAGATGCAATGGTCATGGGCCCGGCCACGTGCTACACACCTGAGACATGAGGCACACAGTGCTCTGTGAAGTGACAGAAGGATACAGCAGGGTGCATCTGCACATCATTTTATTCAGAAAGATTCAGGACAGTGGTTACCACACAGCAAATTCTAATTTTGCTTTGGAGAACTTTCTAGATTTTTTTTCATGTATTTTCTATCCGCATTTGGTGGAATCCATAGGTGATAGCCAATCACATCCAAAATACTGAAACACTGAAGAGAGGCAATAAGCAGACACCACCCTATAATATAGTAAAACATTATAAAAGTTAATATAAGAAGTATGTGGTACTGTGCAAACATCATCTCAATAGTCCAAGATGGAGGATACAATCCCAGATCCACACAGGAAGTCAGTGATAAAGGCAGCACTTCAATTATAAAGATGAATTTGTTAATAAATGGTGGTGGTATCAATTAGTAGCTTTTGGAAAAAGATCAAGTTAGATTCAGACTTCATATCACACACCATTATGATTTCTAAAAGGACTGCAAATTGAAATGTATAAATAAAATGATAATATGCAAAGAAATATGGGTGTACACCTTTGTAAGATTTGAAGCAAGGAAGACTCTCCAAACTAACTCAAAACTTAGCAACCTTAAAAGACTGACAGACTACACAAAAATCAAAAGGTCCACTGAGGAAAACAATTTGCAACTTAGAGCACTGTCAGATGGGTAAACCCCTAATGTATAAAAAGCATTTAGAAACTAGTAAGAAAAAGATCGATAATTCAAAAAGGGAAAAATAAGGAAGGACATGCACCAGAACGTCCAACTCACTCATGAGAGGAATGCAGATTGGCTCCACTGGGACTCCTCACTGTTAGTTTGTAGAAATGCAAATTTGAGAGCACCCTTTGTTGGTAAAACTACTTGGGAAGAGGCATGCACCCAACGCAAAGCAATTTGGAAGTGATTATGAGCATTACAGATGCATTTACCCTTTTTCTTAATTCTTTTTAATTTCACATGTAACATTGCATTTATTATGGTGCCCAACATGTTTTGGAGTACATAATACATTGTGGAATTGTTAAATCTGGCTAATTAACAGATGCATTACCTTATACAGTTATCACTGTTTGTGGTCAGAGCACGCATCAGTCTCTTTGCATTTTTCAACAGTACAATACATTGTCACTAACTGTAGTCACCTTGTGGTACAATAGATTTTGTGATAGTTAATCTTGATTTTCAGTTCCTCAGGCTTGAGCCTCAGAGGCTAATAAAACACACTTCTAAGTGTCTGGGTGAGGCACAGGGCATGACCTTGGGGACTGTATCTGCTCTTTGGCCTCTTCCTCCCTGGCTCTTCCCTTGCTCTCTGCTTCCTGGATGCCATAGCAGCTTTCCTCCACCATGCAAGTCCACCACCATGTTTCCACCTTAGAGCCAGATGACAATGGATAGAAACCTCTGAAAACATGAGCCAAAATAAATCCCTCTTCCTTAACGTTGTGAGTGCCTGATATTTTGTCCAAGCATTGGGAAGCTGCTTAATAGTGATCTCTTGCATTTATTGCTCCTATCTGACTATAATCATACATCCTTTGACCCTCCTCTCTCCATCCCCTATTCCCTCCTACCCTTGCCAGCCTCTGGTAACCACCATTCTGCTCTCTATTTCTATGAGATCAACCCTTTTAGATTCCATATATGGGTGAGATTATGCAATATTCTCCCTTTTTTTGTGCCTGGTTTATTTCACTTAACATAATGTCCTCCAAGTTCATCTATGTTGTCATGAATGACAAGAGATCCTTCTTTTTTACGACAGAATGGCATTCCATTGTGTATACATACCACATTTTCTCTACCCATTCATCAGTTAATAGACACCTAGGTTGATTCCACATTTTTGCTATTGTGAATAGTGCTGCAGTAAGCACAAGGGTGCAGATGTCTCTTCTACATACTGATTCCATCTCTGTTATGGTTTGTGTCTAGATGTCCCCCACAAAGCCTCATGTGGTAAAAGATAGCTGGATCTAGAGTATGTGATTACTAAATTAATCCACTGATCGGTTTGGCATGGTTCTGCTGGGATCAAGGATGTGACACTAAGATTAAGGGTATTAGGATTAAGGGTGGGAGTACTGACCACCCTAAAAACAGGTAGCCTGGATAAAATATAAAATACAGGAAGAAGCTGGTTAGCAGCTTGCTTGCATCCCTTGCTTACTTTGCTGCCTCCTGCCTGTCTGCCACGCCACTCTGCCTCGGACCCAGCTGACTGTGAACTGAAACCTCTACAAACTGTGAGCCAAATAAACCTTTCTTCCCCTAACTTTGGGTGCCTGGTATTTTGTCCCAGCAATGAGAGAAAAGTAACTAACACAATCTCCTTTGGATATCATTATGGCCTGTATCGAGATGTCCCACCAAAACCTCGTGCACTCATAGGTGGGGCTTTGCAGAGGTGGATGGCTTAAGGGGTAGGTGATAATTGAATTAGTCTACTGATTGGCTTAGCATAGTTCTAGGTGTGGATAATGGGAAGGCCCACCCTATGTGTGGGTGGCACCATCCAATAGGCTTGTAGCCTACATGGAATAAAAAGGAAAGGAATGTTTGCTGCTGCTGCTTCCTGCCTACCCTTCCAGGGACTGTTTATCCTCTGCATGCTCCCTGCCATGCTGCCCTGCCTTGGCACCAGCCAACTATGGACTGAAACCCCTACAAACTTTGAACTAAAATAAACCTTCTTCCTTTTACTTGTGGATACTGGGTATTTTGTCCCAGCAACAAAGATGTAACTAGGACAGATTTATACCCAATAGTAGGAATGCTGGGTCATATAGTAACGTTGTTTTTAATTTTGGGGTGAACCTCCATACTGTTTTCCATCATGGCTACAATGATTTACATTTCTGTGCATTTGCCCTTTGACCCAGCAGTTTCCCTTCTGTACAAATATATCCTTTAGCTCTAACCATGTATGTGAGAGCAGTACATTAGAAATCTAAGTGAAGCCACAGGGGACTTGCTTAAGAAACAAAAGTGTATGTCACAGCAATACATGGAAAGATCTGTAAATACATTGGCTACTCTCCCATTTTCCCGTCCAGGTTCACCATCCACCCTTTGTAGTTCCCCTGAAGGCTACTGTATGACAGTCACACTGGGTTTCCTTGCCCTCTGACTCAGATTGGATTCAGCCAGTAAGGGAGATTTATCCCCTCCACAAAGGGTGACCTTAGCTGGAGACAACTTTGACCAAAGGTCACAATTCCCATCTGGCAGTCCTGTTCACACTCTCCCAGCCTAGATCAGTAACAATGAGGGTCACCCCCGTGACTCCTCTGTGTCCTCCCACACCCCATAAAGACTCCCTTTAGAAAACATTCCTCAACTTGCCTAATTAGCGCATGCCATCCGCTTTCCAGCAGGCCCCTCACTGAGGCAGCAGCTATTCGTAAAAAGAATGAGGACGTACTCTAGGTATCAATCTGGAAAGAGTTACAGGGCACCTTACTTAAGTAAGAGTATATAATGTTATCTTTTATGTGAGAATGGCGGCAGGAGAGGGCTATGCATAAAGACCCATAGCAGGCTGTCAAAGTGGTTGTCAGTCAAGCAGCAAGGAACGGATGGGGCGAGGGAAAAGGGCATGCGGACTTTGCTGTGTGCATTTAGTATTTGCATCACTCTCCCTCTCTTGATCAGCTCCATGGAACTCTAGGAAACAGCTGGGTGGAAACCCCCTGGCCTTGCTGTGGGCACTTCTCTCCCCCAGAAACCTGGCCACACGGGCCTGCTGCTGTGGTCTGAAAGTTTGTGCCCCTCCCTCTGTGGATTCATATGCTGCAACCTAATGCACCTCATAACAGTTCGAGGACCCAGGTGCTAGGGAGGTGACCAGGGCACAGGGCCGCCCTCACGAGTGGGATTAGCGCAAGGGGACACAAGCGAACTCGTCCCTCCTCATGTGTGAAGACACAGCTAGAGGGCATCACCTGTGAGTGAGGAAATGGATCCCCACCAGAGATCTAATCTGCTGCACCTTGCTCTTGGGTCTTGCTGGCTTCGGAGCTGTGAGAAGGAAATGCTGTTCACCAGCCACCCACGGTGTGGTATTTTCTCACAGCAGCCAGAAGGGACCAAGGCCCAAGTCTCTCTGAAGCCAGAAGAACCGAGCCTTGGGCCCGGGAAAGTTAGCATTGTTCACAAAGGAGCAGAAGCACTCACTGCACAGGTCTCCAAAGGGGACAGCATGGGAAAATACAAGGCACTTAGACATTTCCATAGCAGGCTCTCACTCACTGAGTCTTCTGGCAACAACTAGTTTCAAGAAAAATCAAAATCAGTTCCAGACTCTAGGCCTGTCTGGGAACTCGGAGAGGGAGAAGCTTGCGCAAGTCCCACAGGTGCCTCGGGACCCTCTGGGGACCTGGGCAGCAGGTTCTGCACACGGGCTGTGCTCTCTCTTCTTGTCTTACTCCCAGGAGGAGAGCACCGCGCTGAACATCACAACCTGCCGGCTTCTCTAGTCCAAAAGGGCCCAAGGACATGAGGCACCTAACGTGACGTCACAAGGCCACCCTGTGTCATCCACATCACCTCAAGTGGGCACTGTATCATCCTGCATCATCACAAGACAATGGGTGACTACATCCATCAGTGAGCTGAAGGCCTGGGGGTATGGCTCCAAGGTAGAGCCCATCCCTAGCAGACACCAGCTCTGGGTTCAATTCCCAGAGACCATGTATGCAAAACTTTTATCGCAATACATTTTATAATTAACTGCTCAATTTTATTAGTTAGTGTGTTAATCACTTGCTTGTCTAATTTATAACGTGAACTTTAGAATAGATAGGTGTGCATAGGGAAAGCATAGTCTATATATGACTTAGTACTCTCAGCAGATTCAGGCAGCCACTGGGGGTCTTGGACCATATCCCCGTGAATAAGAGGCCTGCTGCTGGGCACCACCTCCAAGGTAACTTCTGCTACCCGATCTGGCAGATGGGAAGTTAGAGGTTTAGAGAGCCCAGGCTATAGCAGGTGGTCTGGACACAGCCTCAAACTCTTACTACATCCCTGTCAGGGCCTGCAGCCCAATGTGCCTGGACCCTCCTGGACCAAAGAACCTTCTGAGGGTACAGCACTGCCCAGGAGCCAGCTCTTGAGTCCTGGCTGCCCTTGACCCCTGGCCCACAGGCCCTACCCCTCAATGCCTGCTGCGTGAGAGGCCCTCACCCAGGCCTGAGCTGCTGCTCTTCCCCCCTGCACCAAGGGCCACCTGCCTTAGCCCACCTCAGTCTAAGGGAAGTTCCTGCCTTCACTGTCTAAGCTGTGAAGTCCAGGGGCTGCACTGCCCCTGTCCTCACCTGGCCAGATGCTCCTCCATGACAGCCCACTTGGCAGGGAACAGCCTCAGGGGGGCAGGAAGGGCAGCTGTGCAGGGCTCAGCTAACAGGGAGAGGGGACTCCTGCCCAGTGTCCTGGACAAAACAGCCAGGGGCTGAATCCAAGGAAGCCAAAGAACCGGTGGGGGACCTTTGGGGCAGGAAAGTGCCCTGGGTGGCACTCATCAGTGCAGGACACAGCAAGCAGGGACACAGGGCAAACTGTGAGGCCATCAGAACACACGTGACCAAGGTAGCACCTGGTTATGCAGACAGAGCCCAGACAGGGTGGAGACTTCAGCTGCCCCAAGGTGCCCAGGGAGGGCACTGGCATTGAGGGACATGAGGTGCCCAGGGCTGCATGCAGGCTGGGGCCCAGGGTCTCAGGGACAACAGCAGGCCCTGAAGAGAGACAGGCAGAAAGCCTGCTACTCTGTGGTATTCACATTCCCCTCTGCTCCCAAGAGCCTCAGGACCTTGGCCACCTTTAGTTCTTCAGCCTCTCAAAAGGAAATAATGGTTTTATTTGTTGTTTTCTGCTTAGTTCTTTTTCCTGGTGGCAGGCAGGGGATTGGAGGTCATTTCCATTTTCTTTGTGTATGGCAATTTGAGTCCCCTAAGCATAGCAGAGATGGTCAGAGCAACATATTTAACAGGAGCCTGTCCACAGGGTCTGTCCACCCTGACTGCTATCCACCAGGATCACTGCACACCACCCACAGGGCCTGTCCACACTGCAGGCATTGTCTACCTCCCTTGTCTTCTGCTTCTGAGGGGAAGGGTGTGTGTGCATGCTGCCTCTTCTGAAGGACTTCAGGACCTGGCTTGGGAAACCCTCCAGAACTCGAATCTAGTGAGTATGTACCATGGACTCCTAAAGGATTAAACTGTGGGCAAACGAAAAAAAAAAAAAAAAAAAAAAGAATTAAGAGGTATTATGCAGTTGCACCAACTCCCCATGATGAATGTAACCATTGTGTACTGCAAACATGTACTATACTAATAACATTTAAATTAAAAAAAAAAAAAAAAGAAAACAGCTCAGAAGTCCCTTTGCAGCTCCCTGTGGTGGGTCAGTGAGAACTGTGGATCTGGCCACAGAGGGCTTGATCTTCAGAGCTGCTGTGCGATTCCAGCTGCCCTCCCTGGACACACGGCCTAGCCGGGAGCTCCTGGGGACACGCAGCGGTGCACAGAGGTAGGCCGGGAGGTGTCTCAGCAGGAACTCAGTCCCCAGGGCTACACGGAGAGTGTGAGGGAAAGCAGAGACCAGGAGGGCAAGAAGGCAGGTGAAGACACCTGGATCAGAACTGGGATGGCGAGGCTGACAGGCCGCAGGGAACATGGGGCAGATTTTTCCTAGGACTCTGCCAGGGTCTGAGGGTCTGACTCCCCACTTCAGGCACCAATCAGAAGGCGTTGCCGTTGGAAACAGAAGCCCCCTCCAGCAGAGGCTGCAGCCCAAGTTCCAGCCAATCCCAGCTCAGGGCAACTGAGCCCTGAGTTACGTGCAATATCTATTGCTGGAGTTGTATGCAATAACTCATGAGACTGCGACCCCAGCAGCTGGGCCTGGTAGGTAGCTGGTTCTCAGCCGAAATGGAGGGGTTGCAGTCTCATGAGTTACTGTATATGCTCAAAACATTTAAAACACAACCACTAAAACTACGGGCACTGCAAAGGTGCTGGCTGCTATCGGCACGCAGCTGTCCTTTCGGACACGCTCATGTATTTACACAGTCAGGTGCCTCATAACCACGTTTGCATCCACGATGGGCCATATACACGACAGGGGTCCCACGAGGTAACAATGGAGCTGAAACTTCCTTATCACCTAGTGGCATCACAGTCACTTAATCTGACAGCCCAAAGTGGTACTCAGATGCTGTGGTGACACTGGTGCACACAAAGGCACTGCTGCCAGTCATAAAAAGTGCCACACCCACGACAATACGTGACCCTTGACAGTGGGAACAAGTGAGCAGGTCACTGGTTCGTGAATGTACAGTGCACTAACTCATTACTGCAGAGTGCGCTCCTCCTATTTTCTAGAAGAAAGCACACTGTAGAGCAGTGCAAGGCATGTCAGCTCCAGCTCCGTCTCTCGATCTGTCCTCGCCCTCTCCCTGTTTATTCCAGTGTGGGTTTGCTCACAGTGGCCCTGGAAGCAGCAGGCAGGTAGCACTAGGCCAGACGTTAAGGGATGTGTAAACACCGTGATGAGGAGCCTTATACATGCATCACACATAAAAGCACTGCTTGGCAAGCACCTATGAGGCTGCTATGGCTGTGTCTAGACGTCTCTCCAAAGCCTCATGCAGCCACAGGTGGGGTTTTTTGGAGGTGTTTGGATCTGGTGTGTGTGATGCTGGGATCAAAGATGTGATGTTGGGACTGATTCATAGTGCAATGCTAGGATTAAGGGTGGGTATCCAGGCTACCCACCCCGAGGCCAGGTAGCCTGGATAAAATATAAAACTGAAAGAGGGCTGCTGTGGTGACTGCTTATTGCTTGCTGCCTGCTGCTTTTGCTGTTTTCTGAAAGCCATGAAATGTTTCTCCTCTTTGATGCCCCTTTGCCATGCCAACCATGTCTTGGACCCAGGCTGATTATGGACTGCAACCTCTCCAAACTGTGGGCTCAAATCTTTTCTCCTTCAACTTTAGGTGTTGGGTATTTTGCCAGGCCTGTGAATCTCTACACACACAGAGGTGAATCCTGCCGCCACCTGTAGGAGCAGTTTCCGTTTATGAACAGTACCAAGGCCCCAGAGGGCCTGTGTGCAGGGGCTGTCACAGCCAAGTGCCACAGACAGTCCAGCCAGCGGACAATGACTTCCTCACAGTGTGGGAGGCTGGAGTCTCGGAGATGGCTCCTCCTAAGGCTTCCCTTCTTCATCTGTGAGGGCCACATCCTCCCTGTCTTTGCACGGTCTTTCTTCTTCATGCCTCTGGGTCCTGATCTCCTCCCCTTACAAGGCACTAGTCATGAGGGATTAGGGCTGCCCTAAAAGTTCACTGTGCCTTACTTACCACTTTCAAGGTGCTATCTCCAAACACCAGCACCTTCTGAGGTAGTGGAATTAGGATGCCAACCTACAAGTTTGGAGGGGAAACAATTCAGGCACATAACACTGCCTTTGCTCGTCTATCCCCTGTACCAATTAGGAATCAATTTGGCAATGAATAGCAGGAACTGAGAACAAGGAAAAGCATGCATCTGTCTCAGAGGTGGGCAGGCTGAGCACCAAACTGCTCTGCTCCCCAGAGTCTGCAGGAACTGGGCAGGAGGCTGTATCATGGCTGGCCTCTGTTTCCTAGATCACCTGCTTCATACTGTGGTGCCAGCCGTCATAACTGCATTCTTGGCAGAGGAGAGAAGAGGAGAGGGGAGGGGAGGGGAGGGGGAAAGAGAAAGTAGAGAGAGAAAGTAGAAAAAGAAGGAAGGAAGGAGAAGAGAGAAAAGAAAAAAGGGGGAAGCCAACTCTGACACAAAATTCCCCCCAAAGCCTTGGCTTTGCCCCTGTCTCTCTCAGCCTATTGGCTGTTCTGTTTTTTGACCCAACATCACATCAGTCCAAGTGCTAGAGATCTGAGCACCCCAGAGACAGGTGGTAGAGCCCCAGTGTTACTCTTTTCTCAAAAACTTCTCACTCCTCTAGTCTATGTTGTCTCCTATATGAACCAGTTTGGTAAGATTCATAAAAAAATATTCCCTACTGAGATTTTGACAGAGATTTCATTGAATTTATACTGATTTGTGGAGAGCGGAGTCTTCACAATGTTGGGTATTTCTCTCCTTGGATGTGATATTACTTGCTATCAGTTGAGATTTCCTTCTGTATTCTTTAATAAGGTTTTAAAATCTCTAACATCAAAATTTTCTTCTTTCATGTTAGGGTCATTCCCAAGCATTTTCTAGATTCTGTAGCTATTGTAATAGGCATCATGTTTCTATCATGTTTTTAATTAGTTATGGCTGTGATTAGAAACACTATTGATTTTTTATGTTGATCTCATGTTTTGCCATCTTGCTGAACTCTAATTAACTCTAGTAATTTGACAGGTAACTGAAACTCCTGGATTGTTCCAGGTAGAAAATCTGGCCTATTTACAAATAACAACAAGGTATTTTTTCCTCTTCCTTTGCAAATTTACCTTTTTTATTGCCAAGATTCTGGCTTTTAGTTAGAAGCAGTGACAGAGAACTTGATCTTACCTGATCCTGACCGTCAACAGCACTGAACCTAAAATTCCACCATTTAGTATGATATTTGCTTTAGATTTCTGGCAGAAATGTTTTATCAAGCCAGGCACCTTAAAGGGGGAAATGCTATTTTTGGCTCATGATTTCAGTCCATGGTTTACTGGCTCCATCATTTCAGGCCTGTGGTGAGGCAGAACATCATGGCAGGAGCACAAGGTGGAGCGGAGCCACTCACTCAGCAGGGGAGAGAAGGGCAAAACATCCCCTTCAAGGGCATTCCCCAGTGACTGACTTTCTCCAACTAGCCCCCACTCCTAAGTTCCCGCCAGCCTCATCGTCCATCACACTGAGACTCCATGAGCAGATTCATCCACTTCTGAGATCCAAGCCTTCATTTCCCAGTCACCTCCCAGACACCCCAGGCCTTCAGCACTTGAGCTTTTGGGGGACACTTTAGACCCAAACTGTTAGAAGCCCAGAGTCACAAGAAACTCTGTTCCAATTACAAACTCCCAGGAGAGGGGCCATTGTACACCCTGGCTAGATGATGGGTCACCAGAGTAACAGGTCCATCTAGCATATACTCAGCTTTTGTGATGGGGAGCAGTGAGAGGAAGGGAACTAGACAGACACCCCCAAAAGTGGCCATTTCCCTCCAATTTGTCTCTGTCCCTCTCTGAGTGTGGAGTTCAGAACTGAGGCCCAAACACAAGATCCTGGAGAAACGCAAACAGGAGATTATCTCCTCCCCTGAACCGGCTCTGCCTCTTAGCATATGGCCTCGCCTGAGCGTGGCACTATATTCTTTTCTAATTGCCACGGTAACAAATGACCACAAACTCAGTGGCTTTAGCCGTTACAAGATTTATCCTCTTACACTGCTGGAGGTCAGAAGTCTAAAATCAGTCTCGCTGATGTCCCCGGCAGTGACGTCACCGGGTATCGTCAGTGAGGACATCAGCAGGGCTGGTTTCCGCAGAGACTCCACGCCTTTCCCTTCTTGCCGGAACACAGTGTGGCAGTGGGCACCGCCTGGTCGGACAGGACAAGCACGCCACAGAGAGCTCTAACCATCAGTCGCGGGAGTGCACTAATCTTTCAGGGCGGAGCTCTCCTGAGCGACCTCGCCACTCGCCAACAGCACTAACACGCGACCTTGAGGAGTAAGTTTCAACACCTGAAACTTGGGACCGCGTTCAAACCGCAGCAACGGCGGAAGGAAGGAAGGAGCCACGCGGTCCAGCCGTGCCAACGCGTGCGAGCACACGGAGGCCCCTCTCCCTCCGACCACACTCCAGGGCCAGCCCAGGGGCAGGCCACTTACCGCCGCGCTCGGCTTCCGCTCCCACCACGGAGCACAGTGACCGGGCCTTTGACCTCTGACCCCGCGCGACAGGGACCGGAGAGGAGCCTGGGAGCGCGCGCATGCGTGCGCGGGCCCTGCCCTGCCCGGGGCCTCCGCGGCCCGCTCGGCTGGGCCCAGAGGCCGGGCCTGCAGGGCCGCCACGCTGCTGAGACGGAACCCCCCGAGCACCCGGCCGACAGGGCGGGCCTCAGGGCCGAGACAGCCCTTTCACCCAGCCCAGGGCACGGAGGCCACGTGGCCAGTCGCCTCCTGAAGGTCCCACGCAACCCCGTTACCGTGGCAATTAGATTTCAGCGCGTTGGAACCACAGCACAGTGCCGGCGAGCTTTGGCCAAAAGACGGGCGCTCGGCGGGGCCTGGGCGGGAGAGCTGTGGCTGGGGGGTGCGAGCCACACTCGGAGGAGGCGCCCAGCCTTGACAGCAGGCAGGCAAGCAGGGCCCTGCCTGGAAGGCCCCTCGCCTGGAGGCAGGAGGGTGGACGTTCCCGGGCCTCCGGGCTGCACGGAAATCTTTGCAGACAGGGCTCCCGCGTCCTGGACTTCACTCCAAAGAAAGGGCTGGGAGCGGCCTTCGCCCGGCAGCCCTCCGGCAGTCCTAGGTGAGCAGCTTGCAAATACCGTTCACCCAGGCGCCCTCCTGCCTCTGTGTGTTATTAGATTATTCCTGGGGAAATTAGGGAAGAGGCATGAATAATTCAAAGCAAGAGATAAAGTCAAATCTGATCAACTCTGTCTGCCCGCTTGAACTCTGACGTTATGTCCTGAGTGGACAAGGGGAGCTGACCTGGAGCCTGGAATGAGAACTCAGGCCCAGGGTTTGCACTCAGCATTTTGAGGCTGTGGCTACTGCGGACTCTCCACCTCCCATCCTCTGGGGGCCCTTGGCAGCGTAGGCTGGGCTCGAGGCTCCCTTTAGCTGTGAGGTCTTGGGAAGGTGACTGACCGTGCCAGCCCTCAGTTTCCTTGCCTGTGAAGTGGAAATAAAAATGTAATGTGCCTTACAGAGTTGTCTTGAGCAGTTAGTAGCCTGTGTTTTACATGGGAGACATGGTCGGAGACCTCAGTGGACGCCTGGAATCACACGGACACCAGAACCCTACTTCCTCTGTCTTTCTTCTCCATACATTGCTAAGATACACCTCCACCTCCTCACTTAAAGGAAACACCATTCAGCCTCTGCTCGGAACATTCGCTCCCCAGCATCACTACTCCGCACTTTGGGGATGCCAAGTGAAGCGAGGGTTAAGTGAATTTGAGCACTGTGACAGCGTGACAGTTGATCTCACAACCAGGAGGGCAGCTGAGTGAGCAGCAGGTAGGTCGCGTGTACAACATGGATGCAGGACAGCGTGACATCTCATCGCACTACTTAAAACAGCATACAACGTAAAGGTTATGAATTATTTCTGGAATTTTCCATTTAATATTTTCTTGGCCACATACAAGTGAAATGGCAGAAGGTAGAACCACAGATAAGAAGGGACTCCCATATAGGAAGTGCTTTACACCAGCACGCAGCAGGCACCACCTATAGAGTGAGTATTGGCTCCGTTCCATCCTTGGTGAAAATATGGGCAGAGCAAAGAGATGCCTCTCACATCAGCTCTATGTTCTGAATTTTGCTGCATGAAACGTGTCCAAATGTACATCCAAATGTACGTGGTTTAATGATAAGGTGGATAGAATTTAATGTCTTCTCCACAACATCCATGCAGTTCTGCGGTGTTCCAAGTGGTACATGATGGAGGAAGCAGGGTGAACTTGGAGGCAGTAGTGGGTGGGTCCTGCCGGCTCAGGCCGCATCCCCAGCCCTGGGCAGCCTCTCCCAGGTCGAGAAGGGCTCGTAAATGAGATAGCCATCTTTGCCGCTGGAACCACCCCACAGCTCCTCCCCAAATGTGCAGCCTGTCCCATGTACTGTTACAACGGGGAGGTGACAGCCACCATCCATCCACAGAGCCACTTCTCTGCAGCCATTCTGCAGGACTCTGGTCCTTGCTGCTCAAGAGGATCCACAGTTCAGTTCCCTCCCTGGAGCACCAGGCATTCCCCTGCCCACCTCTGTGCCTGAGCTCGGGTCCAGTGCTCACTGCGGGGAGCTCCCTGCAGAAGAGGATCACCCAGCGCTGCTGCCAGGGCTCAGCAGGCTGGACCCAAGCGATGAGCCTGACAGATGGAGCCCTCAGCCAGCCTGCTCACCTCCGCCAGCACCTGCGCTGATCCGAGGGGCAAGCCGGGGCCTCTGACAAGTTGCTCCACCTCTCGGCCCCATATACCAAAATGAGGGCAATGAAGTCAGGCATGGTGGTGCACTCGGGTAGTCCCAGCACTCTGGGAGGCTGAGGCAGGAGGATCAAAAGTTCCAACTCAGCCTGGGCAATTTAGTGAGACTGTCTCAAAATAAAAAATAGAAAATGAGAAAGGGCTGGCAGTGTACTTGAGAGTGAAGGCCCTGGGTTCAATCCCCAGCCTGGAAAAAACAAAAAAGAGGGCAGTGAAACCATGTAATTCCTATGTGCTGAATTGTGTCCCCCAAAATTCATATGTTGAAATTCTAACCCCAGGCCCTCCAAGTAGGAGTATACTTTGAGGTGAGACCTTCAAAAGGTAATTAAGATAAAAGGTCATATGCCTGAGTCCTAATTTAATATGACTGATGTCTCCCCCCACAGAGGAGATTAGGACACAGACACACACAGAGGAGTGGCCATCTGATGACACAGGGAGAGGGTAGCTCTCCATAAGCCAAGCAGAGAGGAAAAGCCTTCAAAGAGACTGAGCCTGACTCACCTTGATCAAGAACGTCCCGCCTCCAGGATAGTGACAAAGTGAATTTCTGTTGTCCGATTCATCTCCATTGGTATTTGTCATAGACATCCCTCACAGCCACACAGTGATAGACTCCTGGACTGACGGTCCCTCCCTCAAACACTTACTGGCCCTCCACACCCCAGGCTCCCTTCCAGTGCTGAGCGCCCCGTACAGGCCTGGCCCTCACAGAACTTCCACTCTGAGGGTACCCTGCACCGCACAAGCCACCACACAGGATGGCCGTAAAGAAGATGTCCCAGACCAGGGGGAGCTACTGCTCTGAGCAGCAAGTGGGTGCTTGGCATTTAGATTTTCCTGACTCTGCTGAGATGCAAAAGACCCTGGAAGGAGAGAAGCTACCAGCACAATCCAGATCAGGTCTGGATATGCAGACAAAGTGATGCAAAAGGGGTTGTAGCAAAGCCATAAAGAGCCTACTTAGGGCCTGGGGATTTAGTGGTTAGAGTGCTTGCCTCACAAGCACAAGGTCCTGAGTTCAATCCCCAGCACCACAAAAAAAAAAAAAGAGCCCACTTGGCTCTTAGTCATTTTTGGGGTTGCTATAAGAAAATACCTGAAACTGGATAATGTGTAAAGAAAAGAGGTTTATGTAGCTCTCACTTGTGACCCCATTTCTTCACCCTGATGATGTCTTATGGCGACATCATAACATGGTGGGTGTCATTGTGATGGAACCACTTGTGTGAGAGAGCTCACATGATGAGACAGGAAGCCGGGGACATTCACAGGCAGCACTAGACTTGTGGACTGCATTCCTGGGAGAAGAGCTTTCCTCCTTCTCAAAGCCCTGGTCACCTTCTACAAGGCTGCACCTCTTACACAGTCCACCACCTCCCATCACCATATAGGGACCCAGCTTCCTACAGGTGAGCCTCTGGGGACACATTCAAGCCATACGCAACCCATGGCACCTACAGAGAGCCTCCCAGCCTGGGGGAGGCCACCACCCGCCCACCAGAGCTCCATAAAGCAGCAGGGAGGGAGGCAGCATGGGCGGGGTAGTGGGCACCGGAGAACACGGCCCCGCAAAGGGCTGCTCCTCCCAGTTCTGGCCAGTGAGCCAGCAGGGACTTTGGCCCAGGATAGGCTCTTCAACACAGAGTATCCGGCTTTGAGGTAAGGTTTGCCGTTTACCACATGTGTGAAGGCAGGCAGAACAGCCAGGCAGCCCCTCCCTCCATAGGCCGCCCGGGTCAGGGAGGTGGGATGAGCACGCTCAGAACCAGGATGGACCCACAGCACAGGCGTCTGGCCCTGCATGGAGGGCTCAGTGCAGCAAAGGGCACTGTCCCTCTTTTTGACATTTTCCAGATAAGTGGATGTTTTTATTCTGGAATTTAGGAGTGACCTTTAACTGCTGTCTGAGAGGAAGCATCTGTCACCAACACAGAGTCTCCGAGTCCCAGCCTCCACTCTGCATCCCCGCACACACGCCACGAGCACTCGCAGACACCTCTGTCTGGGCAACGCTGGCCGTGAGGACAGGCAGCAGTCAGCTGCAACAGCTCACAGAGGAAGCAGCCCAGGCCAGAGCGGCAAACCGAACACTGTGGGACACGGCAGATGGGACTGTGGGTCGTTGATCCAGTCCCTCAGTGCTGGGCACACAGGGCCAGAGGACCTCACAGACGGGGGGAGCAGAATGGCTGGGGCAGTGGGCATTAGGACTGGGCTCACCTGGGACACCATGGAGTCCCTCTGCACTGCCAGTCTGGCCTCGGAGAACAGCCAGATGGCTCACCACAGTCAGGGTGATAGCAGCTGGAAGCCAATGGGAGAGGGAAGAATTACCACTGAGCACATAGCCAACAGTCTACCCAGAGGCTATGCCGCAAGGTGGGTGTGACACCAGGAGGACCATGCTTCTGCTGGCACCAGTTGATGGCTCTCACATCACTGCAGATGAGGCTGTCCCTCGTCTGTGGCCTCTGTTCATGCAAACTATTTGGGTCACCCAAAATCAGCTTGGTGTGAGAGCCAAGCTATCGCCACATTCTGGCAGCTCAGCTCCCCAAAAGGAAGACCACACCAGTCAACAGGGACCAACGAGGCCACCTTCCTAGAACCCCAGCCCAGCCACGGGGCCCTCAGAATCACCATTGGCCTGAGTCCCAGAATTCCTTGGAGCACATGGTCAACCTCACACCCAGAGTACAAGATCAGACATTTTCCAGTGGAGGGAAATGAGGACGTCCAGGCCCCACATGGGATCCCGTTTCCATCTTGGGGGGCACCCAGACCATCCCATCTGTCCCAGAGACTGGAAGGGGACTGGAAACTTTCAGGGAAGGCACTCCAAACTGTGAAGGTATCAAGGGGCCCTGGCAGGGTTCCAACTGCCAGGTCTAAAGCAGCAGCCCAGGTTAGGGAACCCAAGGCGTCCCTATACCACCCCCAGGAGCTGGGACCGAGCCCAACACACAATAGGGAAGGTCGGACCCCAGACGGCGAGGACACTGGAGGAAGGCAGCTCCTGGAAACATCACCCTTCACATCCCTGCTAGTCACTGCACCCATCAGCCTCCCTGTGCCCAGGCCAGGGTGGGGGCGGGGCCCCCTTTGCCGATCTCCAAGTCCACACAGACTCCCTCTCCCTGGGTCTCTGCTCAGAAACAGGAGGCTTTCTGTGCACATCGCAGACCAGACAGGCTTCATCTCTCAGTGTCAATAAATTGGGCGTCTCCAGGGCAATGACTTTTACTCCGCAAATACTAAGCAGCAAGAGACTGCAGTGCAGGCGCTCAGTCTCAGAGAACTGCAGCCAGGGCTGGACCACCTGTCGACCTTGCTTCCTCCCAGGGCCACGTGCATGGGGCTGCGGGGATGAGCAGGCAGCCGCCACCTGACCACCACCCCCCCGCAGGGATGAGAGAAGCAAGCGTGCCATCTCCCCAGCTGCATGGTCTTACAAGGGAGAGAGCCTGGCCTCCTGGGTGTGACCTGTGTAGGGCAGTGTCATTAAGCTGGTGCAAAAACACACCTCAACATGGAGAGGAGCCACACCAGCTGGTTCACAGCTAGGAGGGAGCAGGCAGACCCGGAGGCTGGCATGACCAATGGGGAGCAGGAGATCCCAGGCAGGGGTCCTGCTGGTAGGCAGGACTAAGGGTCTCCTACCCACGGTGGCCATGAAGGGCACATGTGCTAATCTCTGATGCTCTTTTTTCCTTTGAGCTCTGCTCCTCCATGGAGATTCTGCTCAGACCTCTGAAATTGGATGGGCCTGAGCACACCTCCTTAGCACCAAGGGTGGGCTTGCATCTCTATCTGTGTACTGTTCCATTCTGAGATGTTTGACCCGCCCCCGCTCCTGTCCTCCACTGTGAGTGGCATGGGACCCAGCTCAGCCTGCCTTGGGCATCCCCAGCCTGTGCAGAAAGAGGTGTTTACCTCATTATCTGCTAAGTCCGGGGTTTGGGATAGTTCTACTGGCAAAGAAAACAGTGGGAGTCATAGCATCTTCCCCATCTAGGATGCAGAGTTTTCACTTCAAGAACACCCACAGTCAGCTGGGTGTGATGGCCCATGCCTGTAATTCCAACACTCTAGGAGGCTGAGGAAGGAGAATCACAAGTTCAGTTTGGCGACTTAGAGAAACCTTGTCTCAAAATTAAAAACACAAAAACATTGGGGATATAGCTCAGTGAGAGAAGGCTCTGGGCTGTTCTAGCCCCAGTAACAAACACACACACACACACACACACACACACACAGAAACACACAAACAGTCAAGCCTCAATGCACAGTGAAAACCCACTTTCCATTATGTGGTCTATGAGTAATTAACATCACTCTCAGTTGTGTGACACTGATTTTTTTTTCCTGGTGAACTAATAATTCAGTGTTGTTCATTTGACCAAGGGAGCAGGCCTCTCTCTTCCTACTCTGCTACACCACTATGACTTCCTTCACACAACTGTCAGTAAAAAGTGCCAGGTGACAGATAATTCCTCACTCCCTGTAATGCTCATCACCCCACTACCTTTGTAGAGGCCTATAATATGTAGGATTCTCTTAGGGATCAACGTGCAAATATCACTGGATGAGTAAATTAACAGAGGGATAAATAGAATAAAAAGATGAGGGCTGGGGATTTAGCTCAGTGGTTAGAGTGCTTGCCTTGCAAGCATAAGGCCCTGAGTTCAATCCCCAGCACCAAAAAAACAAACAAACAAACAAAAAAAGATGAATAGATGCTTATGTGGGTAGGCAAATGAATAGATACATGAATGGATAGTTGGATGCTTGAGATGGATAGATAGATGGGTGGATGGATGGGTGGATAAACAGATGAATTTCTCTTAGGAGAAAACAGGTTTTTTGTAGATAGAACTATGTATTTCACTTTCTTGTTTTTACCATATAACAGAACTCAAAAATACTTTTTGACTTTAACAGAATCTGCCAGACAGCACTGACAGGGTTATTGCCCTCAGATCCTACACAAACCTTGTAACATTCTTGTGAAAATCTGGCAAAATCAGTGGGAGTGATTTGATAATGGCCACCCAAAAATATTCTACCCAGAGACTACTTTCGGAAAACTGCTGTTGTTTGTACCTTTTAAAATGTCCTTTGAAGTGTCACTGATTAAATACATGTACAATAGATATACACCGTATACACAGAATCTTTGAGGAATGTGAAAGATGCTTAAGCAAGAGAAAGATAGTTTTATTTTCCTGTTTAGTATGTGCCTGTCTCCCTTGGCTCCTGTGCTAAAGAGATAGCAACATAATTTAAGAAACAAATTTTTAAAATATTTCTGTTCAATTAAAAAAAAAAGAAAAAAAGAAAGTTCCCCTTTTTCTCTAACCAGCCAGCTAAATCCATATGGTGTGAAGTCTGCGAGGGTCTCAACACCAAGGAAATCATAAACGCTCAGAATGCGTGCAAGCCCCAGACGGCCCTTAGGAATACTATCTGCTTATCTTTCTTCACGTCCTGTGCAAGACCATGAAGATCATAGAGGGGTGAGTAGCCCAGGACACCAAGGACACAGGCCTCAGTCCGCACCTTTTCCATGATGGTGCTACAGAGGAGGACCCCCACACACACCATTAGCATAATAAATTACCTGAAGTCATTAACTTATAAAGAGAAAAGGCTTGTTGTGGCTCACAGTTTTGAAGCTTCTAGCCCATAGCTGATTGGCCTGTTGCTTTTTAGACTGTGGTGAGCCAACATGTCACAGCAGGAGCATCTGACAGAACAATACCGTCCACCTCATGACCAGGAAGCCAAAGAGGAAGAGGAAGGGGCCAGAGTCCCACAACCCCTTTTAAGAACATGCACCCAGTGACCTATGGACCTTCTGCTAGGCCCCACCTCCTGAAGTTCCCACCATCTCCCAGTAGCTCCCACTAGGGTCCAATCTGTTAACACAGGGGCCTTCAGAGCACATTCAAAATCTAAACTAGAGCACACCCTCCTGGGGCACAGTCCCGGGGGCCTTCTCCTCAGGCCTTCCTACAGCCTGTACTGCTTTGCTGGAGAGGATGAAGCGCCTGTTGGCCCAAGGGGAGGAGCCTCCTTGGAGCCAAACCCACACTCTAAGGGGTCATGTTCTGGGTGCCCAGACCCCCAAGTTCCCTGACCAAACTTTCAGGACCCAGAGCAGCCTCTCCACAGACCTGTTCCAGGTGGTGGACCACACCATCACTAGGTCTAAGAGGGGCCGAGAGATGCCTGGGACCCAGGATGACAGAGAAAGGTAATGCTCAGTGGCTGGCCAGAGCCCCACCACCACCATAGAGCACAGACTTCAGCAGAATCCAAAAATGTGAAATTCGAGTAATGCCATTTAGTGGAACGTTTCATGGACGGAGCCAGAGGCATATTTTATTCACCAGTTCATTAGCTTAATTTAGAACTATTACATATCTACATCAGCAGTTTTCAACTTTTTGATCTTAGGACCCCGTTTACACTCTGAAAATTACTGAGAACCCTGAAGAGTTTTTGTTCATGCGGGTTATATCTACCAATGTTCACAGAATTATCATTTCAAACTGAGACATTTTAAAAATATTTGTTCATTACCTAATTTTAAAAATAACACTAGGAGCCCATTGCATGCTTATATAAGCAACACATTTTTAATAAAAAAAAAAACTGACTCTATTTTCCAAAAAATAATGTAGGGAGAAGAGTAGCATTGTTCGACAGTTTTGCAAATCTTTTTAAAGCTCAGGTTAAGAGAAGACAGCTGAGTTCCTATCTCTGCTTCTGCCTTCAGTCTGTTGGGATATGTTGCTAGCTAAAGCATAAGAGGAAACTGTGGACTCCTGCAAGAGATACAATTAGAACACAAAGGAATATTTTCATAGCCTTTTCAGATAATTATGAGTATTCTTACTTGATAGCACCACAGAACTCAACAAGCAGCATTTTCCTAGCGGTCAGTTGCTGGGTCCAGAGTGAGAAGTGTGAGGCCCCTGGGTGCGGGCTCAGAGAGGCGCTGGTCTTCTTGCACGTGCAGGTGCTAGCCCCATGTTTCACTCCTTACCCTAATACCAGTCCTGCTGGTTGCAAGGTGAAATTCGTACCCTGCTCCATGAAAATTTTTCTTTCTTGTACTGTGAATAGAATTTTTGTCCTTAAATGATTGCACATGCATGTGACCATCAGGAGTGGGATTTGATTTTACCCTACTTATGAGTGAACAAATTAATTTGTTACTGTTGCATGCATGTTGGCAAAGGATACAAGATCCCTGTATCAGAAATGAAAGACTGTATTATTCAGCAAGCTTGCTAGGAAGCAGCATGAGCATTGGTCTGTTTGACCAGATTCTCTGGCCCCCCAAGTCTCGTAGAGGCGATATGAAGGGGCCCAGATAGATGCCATGCATCCAATGGGTTTGTGTTGCAACTAAAGAATCCCAAACTACAGGATCTATCTCTTTGTAGCATGTAGTAAGCAAGCCTACACTTTGTCCCAGAGGGTAATTAGTCTGGGGTTTTTCTGTAACCATAACAAAATAACCGAGGCTAGGTGCTTTATACAGCTCACAGTTCTAGACATTCAAGAGCACAGCACCAGCATTAGCCTGGTTCTGGTGAAGATCTCATGGCAGATTACACAGTGGGAGTGCAAAAAAGAGGAGCGATTTCAAAGGAAAAAGGGATCTCATGACCAAACAGGAAGCCTGAGTCAGGGGAGGGGCCAGGCTTGCTCATCCTATAGTGATGCCCATGTGAGAACCACCTCGGGGTCCCACAAGACCCTGCCTCAATCCCTCCCGAGGAGAGTGCCCCCAACTTGTTATCCTCCAGGTTGGGATGATGGGGATTTATGTCTCTCAGGGGAAATGAGGTGGGATATTAGGGTGCGGCAAAGCAGCTGGGCATGACCTGTCAGAGATCCAGGTCCTGTGCGGAAGCCCTGCACCTGATACCAATCAGAGAATGCTACCTTCAATTCTTCTGGCACAAGATCAAGCAGGTCAAGTGGGCTTTTGATAGGATGGCCTAGATCTGACATCAGGATGGGGGTACAAAAGACATAAAGGCCCACTGCACCTCTGAACATTGCCACACCAAGGACTAAGTTCCCAGTACACAAGACCTGGGTGGGACACACTCAGACCTCACCCAAACCAGAGCAGAGCGTCAGGGTCTCGCACTCTCGGCACACTCCCTATGACCTGTAGGCATGAGAGAGCCACACGGAGGAGGATGGTGCTGCCCACGGAAACAGGGTGCAGGACTGTTCAGAGAACACTGGCCCACTGAGTCATACAGATCTTCCAGACACTGACATGTTTCTTTAAACATACCAAAAAAATCACATTCGTCTCTTCAGAAAATTCTGTAAGTATGGAGAGGCTATCACACTCACAGAGCCTGGTACACTTTTCCCAAAATTCTAATTTTGCTTGAAAGTTCAAATTTTATTATTGGGACCAAATACTGACAGTTGTTTCTCTTCAAGAGATAGGCTCACTTCGTTGTTTTTTTTTTTCCATAAAATAGCTTCCAAATACCTGAGTTTGAAGAACCATAGTATGACTGTCAGTTAATCTTTCAAGTAAAATCTATATTTGATAGCCAAGTGTGGTGCACACAACTGCAATCCCAGCCGTCTGGGAGGCTGAGGCAGGAAGATTACAAGTTAAAGCCCAGCCTGGGCAACTTAGCAACTTAGTGAGATCCAGTCTCAAAATTAAAAAAGATCTGGGAACGTAACTCAGTGCAAAGGCCCTGGGTTCAATCCCCAACATCCATCCCCCTGCCAAAAAAAAACTATATTCCATGATAAAAGTGGCTAGTTCAGCCTGCAACTCAAACAACTCTACAAGTGCTTTCCCTCTCTTCAGAATATAGGACAAGCGTTTTATGTAGACTTCCCACTTCACGACACAGAACTAAAGACATTCGTAGCCAAGATTTAATAAAAGGAATCACAGTTATTGCTTTGGCAAGCTTTGTTTGTTTTTTCTTTGTTTGTTTGTTTTGGTGCTGGGGATCGAACTCAGGACCTTGCATTTGCAAGGCAAGCATACTAGCCACTGAGCTAAATCCCCAGCCCCTGACAAGGACATTCTCAAGTGAAAGTGACTTTCTTTGAAAACTGAGATTGCAAAGCAGTAAAGAACTCTCAGTCTGCTGGCGCCCTTGGGAGCCACCATCCTGATTAGAATCAGACACCAGCAGCTTTACCCCTTACGGAAAATGTCAGCCCAGTGGAGAATGAAGATAACATCTTCTTATCAGTATGAAGATATTTAAATTTCACAGATCCCCTGGAAAGTTCATGAGATTCCCATGGACCCACCATCCTTGAAGGGAGAATGATTTTCACACTTGATACTTGGGCCTCTTTTTGTCCTCTTGCCCCAGGCCCTGTGAGAACCTCAGAGAAAGATCTGCTAGGAAGTTGGAGACCAAGAGAGCACAGTGGAGTTTTTGCCCTCCAGGAATTCGGATTCCAAGAGGCACTGCTGGGCAGGAATCCTGCCTAATGGAGAAGACGGACTAGAACCAGGCGCAGCCAAGCTTCCCTCAGATCACACAAGGCAGGTCTTGTGATTTGTCAGGAAAAGCCAGAGACCCAAATTTTTCTATGAAAGTTGGCAACTAATTCTGTTTTTTCAAAAAACACTTTTGAAGTTAAACAAAATGTCAGTGCCCATTTGCAATCTCTGGCCTAGAATGAGAACTAAATACACACAGAAGTGCAGTGTAAGCTAACCTGAGGGATCCACAGAGTGCCATTAGAAGGGTGCAACAACCAAATCTTCCGTTTCCTGAGAACTTGCTGGGTACCAAAGATCTATATATGAGGCTTCACATAATTTACTTGGCAATCTCACAAGGTAGGCACTATTAGTACCCATATTTTATGGAGGAGGAATATACACATATTTATGTGTATAAATAACTGGCCCAGGGCAACATGAGCACACTCCCACTGCCTCCACACACACAATTCTCCAGCCTCCTGGATTGCTCGCTGTACGTTAAGGAAGCACATTTCTGCCTCAGGGCCTTTGCACATGCAGGTTTGTTCTGTTTGAAGCACTCTTTTTTCAGAGGACTTCCTTTCCCACTGTGTCAGGTATCTATTTAAAACCCTTTCTTGGAGAGCCCCTTCCTATCTGTCCTATGATGACCTTCCCCCACACATACACACTGAATATCTTCACCTTGTTTGTTTTCTTCTTTGTGCATAGTATTTTGTTACCATTTTAAATGTTTTACTAACTCTTGTTAACTGTTCATAGCAATGGGGTTCACCATGATATTTCTGTACATGTGAACCCTGATCAATTCTGGCCTCCCTTCAACCACCCTTCCCCATGCACACATACTCTCCATCCTCTGCTGGTCACTATTCTACATTCAGCACAACTTTTGGGGCTGGGGATTGAGCTCAGTGGTTAGAGTGCTTGCCTCGCAAGCACAAGTGCTGAGTTGGATCCCAAGCATAAAAAAACAAAAACAACTTTTGTTTGGCTTCATGCATATCATTTCTTGAAAGTATAAGATTTATATTCCTGCTTCTTACTGTCGTCAGTCCCCCAACCGCCATCACCACTACAGTACAGCCTGTTGTGGGAGGCAGGCCAAAGCCAAGACAGCGCTCTGGCACCTGTAAGGGCTCAGGAAATATTTGCTGAAGGGATGAAGACAGAGAGCTGCTGCCCGTGGGCTTGAGAGACAGAAGCACAACACGCACACACGCACACACACAGATGCACACACACGCCCATGACCGACAGATACCTCAAGTTACTTCAAAAGATGATGGTAATGAGACTAGGGCCCTGTGAGAAGCGACACTGGATGCGTGGGGGCTCCAGAGCCAGCGGCGACCTTTCCCCAGGCACAGGCGCCGTCCAGCACGCGCACATTTGCATCTCCTTGATTCCTTCTCTACACATAATGCCAGACTTGCCGGGCAGTGTGAGACAGACTGACAGGCTAAATTCTTAAACCACCTAGAGCCTTAAAAGGGCCTTCACAAATGGGGCACAACCTCCCTATTCACCAGGGAAATGCAAAGCACAGCCACACCGAGCTACCACTCCACCCAACAGAATGGCTAAAATTAAAAAGACCAATTGCACCACGTGTCAGGAGATGTGAAGCAACTGGAGCCTTCACACACTGCTGGTGGGCATATAAACTGGTACTGCTACTGTGCAAAATTGCTTGGAAAATCTCCTTTTCCCTTGTATGCATGCCCTTTGACCCACGTATTTCTCTTTTGTTCCAGACCCAGGAGAAGTAAGTGTGTATAACCACTAAAAGATAGATTCAAGGATGTTCGTAACACCTTTATTCCTAATGGTCAAAAACCCAAATAGTCATCAGTAAATAAGTGAGTACATATATTGTACTTTATGCATATAGTAGAATACTAAGGGGGAGGGTACAATATTCCAGCAACATGGATGAATCTTATTATGTTGTATAAAAAGGTCATACACAACAGGGAGCAAACTGAATGATCCCATTTCCATAAAGGACAAGAGCAGGTAAAACTCTGGTGATGGAAATCAGAGCAGCAGTTACTCAGGAGTGGAAAGAGCGTGTTGACTAGGAAACGCTCTCGATGTTTGTTGTAACTCAGTGTGATGAGATAACAAAGAGGGAGTCACTGCCTTGCGGGAAGAGTTCATCACTCGCGTTTCCCAAGAGGAGGAGGAGCCACGGCACTCAAGGCTGTGTGGGGCAGCACCGTGGGGTCGGGGCAGGAGAAACCAGACAGCGGGCGGAACCTTCCTGTGGCTTTCAGGAGAGAGGACAGAGGCAAGAAAGCAAGCTGAGCACTGTTAGGATTGTGCGAACAATGGTGGTGAGTTGTCCAGTACCTGACCCTGGAGGGATTTTTGGCAGGGAGAATGTTCGATGCAGGAGGTCACGGGCGGGGGCCACAGATGGGCTACTTTGTCAGTCAAAGGCATCCACAGGCAAGCTGCCTGCTGTCTCCAGCTCGGAGACAGCGCTGGGTGAGGTAGGAATAGGGCGTGCTGAGGCTGGCTGGCAAGGGGGCGGGACCTGGAGGAGTGGCCTGGACCTGCCATCAGCCTGAGGCGCCAATTTCAAGCACCGCCCCTCTCGTGCATGTGGTAGGGGGTTCTGGCAAGTTTTCACGGAACTCCATTCTACAAATAGAAGTGACCCAGAAGCAAGCTCTCCCTTTCTACAGCACAGCCAGGGAAAGCACTCTCCCTTTTCCCTCCCACGGAAGACGGTGTCTGCGAGCCCAGCACCACCACTATCATGGCTTTTTGTGGTAACCCCTACTGTGCCTTTTAGGCTCGGTACTCATTTTGCTGTTTCTGTTGTTATGCTCAACTTTCCTTTTCTTCTTTTCTCTATAATTTAAAAAAAAACTTTAGAAATACTTTTCATCCCCCTCGTTCATTTCTTTGTTCAAGGAGGGGAAGAACCCAGGAATATCAGAACCTGCCTGCTAACATGCGGGTGTCTCTCTGGCCAGCAAAGCATCATAAGATGCAGAAAACAGAAAACACATGAATAAGGAGTCTTTCCAAGGGCAAAAAGCATTTCTATACAAGGGTAAAGAACCACTGATCTGTCTGCAGAAGGTTGGTGCACACCATATACCTTCCTATAGTGTACTACTTGTGTTTTAAAAACACAAATGTAAAATTTGATTTGAAACAACACTAAGACAGAGTAACTCTTTAACTCTCATAAGTCACCACTCCAGCCCCTCACACCTTCAAAGGTCACAGTGATCCTCCAGCCCCAGGCTTCCAGACAGATGCATCTTGTCCTGGCCTCCAGGCCCCTTGGCACAGCCACCAGCTTTGAACTTAGAAAACCCTCCCTTTACCTGACTATTTCTCCTGAGCATTCTTACGGCAAAGGAAAAACAGGGGGCGCATGTATTCCCTCTGTCCCAGCTGCCACTTTCACAAGGCCTGGTTGTGCTTGCTAGTCCCCTACCTCAACCTTCCCTCTACCCTTCTAGGACACTGTATTAGTTCACTTTCCATTGCTATAACAGAATACTTGGGACTGCACAACATATAAGGAAAAGAGGTTCATTTAGTGTGCATCTTTGAGGTCTGAAACTCAAAACAGCAGAGCATCAGCTCTGGAGACCAGCGCTTAGCCACCCTTTCGCTGTGTCACGTGCCGGAAGAGGATGTCATGGTGGGAGTGTGTGTGTCTGAAGGAAAGATCAAGTGACGAGACAAGAAGCCAGAGGGCAAGAAGGGGCCAGGCTTGTTCTTTTATAACAACTTCTCTAATGGAAATGAACTGGGGTCCCCTGAGGACCATATTCATCATCCCCAGGGCGCCACCACCAGTGGCCTAATCACCTGGCACCTCTCAAATGTTGAACCACCTCTCACATTGCCACACTGAGACCAGCTGCTGACACATGAACCTGCGAGGGATGAGCCACATCTGAAACAGCACTTCTCGTAGAGCACCCTGCATTTCTACCCTGTTACAAGGAACAAGGCTAACTGAAGTTGGAGGCATTCATGGGACACCAGGAACTCCCAGAGCAAGGAGGGGCAGCAGCGCACCTTCGTGCACAGCAGGGGACTCGGTTTCCTAGCAGGCAATGCAGACTCGGAGGTGTGGCCTGGCACTGGGCGGAGTAGGATGCACTCAGTTGGAGGTGGTTGCTCTCTGTCCACGCGCTACCCCTCTGTCCGTGCAGAAGAGCCCAGGCCTACAGTACACCTCACCTCTGTCTCCCAAGGGCAGCCCAGCCCTGCCTGGCCAGAGGAGCAGACGTGGGGCAGTGGGTGCACAAAGCGTGAGCAAGGGGTCACCAGCGTGACCTGGAGAGATGGGGCGCCTTTTCTGGGATGGCGCCTCAGATGCACCCCGGTCGGGTGCTGCTCCTAACTGGGTTTCCAGGGGATACTCCACATGGCCCTGTCACAGGATTCGAGTCTTTCCCACCTGGGATGATTTCAACCAGTAGAGATGAGTGTTACTGTGAAATGCCTTCCTTGGTGGTGGCCAAGCTCTGGCCCAGCCAAGGACAGGGTGGGAGAGGCAGGGCCGGCCCAAGCTGCCCACACAGAGGGGCACACAGAGCAGATGGCCCACGGCGCAGGGAGCAGCTCCACCCACTGCGGAGGGCCCCGGTCCAGGCAGAACTCAGAGAGCCAGCCCAGGTGAGTCCCATCTGGACCATGGAAGGGAACGGCCTCTTTACCCGGCTCCTGGTCCTCAGGCTCTCAGAGAAGGAGCCCCCAGGAGGAGGCTTGCACACCAGATGGTTCTGCTCATTCGGATGGGGAGCATGGTATTTCTTATGCAAATGAGGGCAAATAAATCCGTCAGAGAAATGTGAACAGCAAGCAGGCTCAGGAGCATGGACTACACTGGGTACTTGCTGAGAGGAGCAGCAGGAGGGGCGCCTCCCAGCACTGTCTGGCAGCACCCTTAACCTGGGTCTTCTGGATCTGCCTACTGCACCACCCAAGAAGGAGACTGAGGTTCTACAGCCCCATCACAGGGCTGAACCCGGCTTGATCTGTAGCCAGGCGCAGAGATCTGTCGGGGCACAACTGCACAGGAAGGACAGGAAGGAACCGGGGGCGGGGGCGGGAGGGGGCCAGGCCCCAGCAGATGGGTGGGCACCAGCCAGACAAAGCCACCCTCAGCCAACGGGCAGGGAAGGGGGCCACCAGGGCCCAGCCCACAGGACATCACCAAGACACCAGAGCTCCCGCTCAGGCCCTGCCCCAGGACAGGCTGCTCCCCACTCCATTCCTGCCCCACCACTCTCAGACACAGCGCCGACCCAGGCTGGTCCGTATCTTCTCTGCCCTGCTGCCCATCAGGAGGGCCTGATCCAGCAAGCCCGTCCTGCCCTCCCCCTGAGCACACTGTCTTCCCTTGGCTCCCAGGTCAGGCGGCTCCGGGCCTTTTTCCTTCCTCCTGTCAGCTCACCTCAGCTGGGGCTCAGTCCTCCTCCTCTGCCCTGCTCCCTCCCATTCATCCCCAGCCCTCTTCCCTCTCCAGCTACACTTACTTCGCTAGGGATCTCTGGCCCAGCAGCTTCAAATATTGTCTACAGACTTCTCATTTTCAGACTCATCCCTTATACCTGTCCTCTCTCCGGAACCCACATCATAAATCCCACCATCTCCCTGGATGTCTTGTCATCAACTCAGATGAAATACGTCCAGATCTGGGTTTCTGCTCACCCTCTGTCAGACCTGCCCCTCTCATCATCTTCTGCATCTCAACTGTCTGCAAAATCTTCTATTTTGGTCAGCTTTCCCATTAGTGGGACACAATACCCAACACCCACAATTTAAAGGTGAAGAGGTTGAATTTGACTCACATTTTAACCACAGTCAGCTGGCTCCAAAGCAGGAGCATCATGGTGGAAGGGGTTGTGAGCACAGCTGCTCAGCACATGCCAGCAAGGAGGCCAAGCAGGGAAGCAGCACCAGAGAGGAGGGCAGGGATCAGACACGGGCCCAAGGCCACACCTCCACAGCCACCAGACACCCCAGGTTGCCTGATACCTCTCCTTCCCCACCCACCCCCACCCAACGCATCAGCAAATCTGGCTCTACCTTCACAATACCACAGTCTGGCCTCTTCCCTCTACCACACAGTCTGGTCCACTGTTGCCTCTCACCTGGATGACTGCCATGCCTTCCACCCGCCCTCCCACACTGTAAGCTGATCACACGCTCCTCAAGCCAAGGCTCTGCTCTGGCTCTTCTCGCTGCTGAAGAGCCCGCAGGACCCGCCTGATCTCGGTGGCACAGCGGCCCGCCGCTTTCCGCTGGCTTGCATCACTCCAGCCACACTGGCAGCTGGGGGCTGGGCTGTGGCTCTTCCCTCTGCCCAGAGCTCTGTGGACACGCACCAGCCGGGCCCTCCTCTCCTCCAGGCTTCGCCCCAAACCGACCTTCTCAGCAACACTTGTAATTCCAAAACCTGCCTCCTTCTCCCTTACTCTACTCTTCCTTGTCTTTCTCCTGTAGCACCAGTCATACCCCAGCATATGAGATGATTTATCGATTAATCATGTTTATGGTGTATTACCTATCTTCCCCACTGAAATGTGAGCTCCATGGCCAGGAATCACTGAGGGCCTTGAATACTACTTGTACATAGTAGGTGCTCAATGCATGAATAAACAGGAAATGCTTCATGATGACCCCACTGATAGACATTGCGTATAGCTCTAGGTCTATCTCATTTCTTGTGTTAGTCACCTTTTTTTTTTTTTTTTTGGTCAGGGTGTCATTTTGTAGTTCAGGCTGGCCTTGAACTACTACATAGCCCAGGTTGACCTCAAACTCAAAGCAGTCCTCCCGTCTCAGCCTCCTGGGTGATGGGCCCATGCCCAGAAAGTGTTTTTTCCATAACTGGGACAAAATTACTGCCTCCAACAATTTAGGAGGAAGGGTTTATCTGGCTCACAGAGTTTTAGTCTGTAGTGTGCCACAAAGTGATCAAGGGGAAGATCTTAGAGAGGGGTGCATTGAAGGACTTGGAGTCCAAATTGAAATTTGGATACAGGAATGGCTGGGGATCTGAGCAGGAACTCAGATGCCAGGTCCCAGCTACTCTGTATTTTTATTAGCAATGTGATGCAAGTACAATCTCAGGAAAACACATACACTGATCACTAATTTCTGAGTAAATATGCTAAGCTATGTGCAAGTATCAGTAAGTTCAAAAACAACATGTAACCTCATAGTTAATAAGAAATATATAACTATAGCACGTAGCTTCTAGTGAACGAGGAACCTGTTTTCCACTCAGCCTGCAAGACACCAATAACTCCTGGAACAATACACAGAAGAATCCTCGTGTGCAGGACGCCTTCTCCCCAGCTGATCCAATTTGCTGAGTCAGCCAGGCGGATGCTTCCTGGGGTCATGCCTCTGTGTAGCCTGGTCTCCAACAGTAGTCCAGTTCAGAGGCACCATGGCAGAGGAGGTAGTGGAGCAAAGCTGCCCAACTCATGGCATCCAAGAAGCAGAGAGCTGCAGAGGAGTGAAGAGGAAGGGCCGGGGACCAGACAGGGTCCCCAGGCCACACCCATGATCTGCCCAGACATACCCAGACTGCACTTCACACCTGCTAGAGCAGTGGCAGGAACCTATAATAGGCCTGCCACAGCGGGCACATGAAGCCCTCTCCATCAGCACACAAGCCAAGTCGCCATGTCGTTTTTTTCTGAACTAAACCTCAGTAGTCAGCTTTAATTGCAGTGTTGGCACTTTACAATAAGTAAGTGGTTTTGGGGTTGCACTGTGGACACTCGTCTCTAAAAGGTTTGCCATCGCTGTGACCTGGGCATTTCCCAGGCCAATCACATTGACAATCAAGATTAATACTACACATCACATTTCTCAGCCTGGAATTTGGAAGGAGATTCATAGGGCATTTCCCAAGTGTCTTCTAATTAAAAACAGCAAATCTCACTCCAGATGATTTAACGAAACAACACCGGTCTTGACTGGCTTGGATGATAGTAAGGCACTGTAGGTGCGGCCAGACCCCGATGGGCACAGCCTGCTGTCGTGCCTCGACTCCTCATTGCCAGCTTGAGCCTCCCGGTGGGCTATTCCTCTTGCGTGATGCCCACAGTTACAGGTCAGCTCCCTCCCCACTCACTCCAGGAGCTATATGAAAAAAACATACCGAATTCTACCAAATTATATAAAAGAAGATGTGAATAAATGGACACACCTTCTTCTCCAATACAGCCAGCCCTCCACAGCTGCAGATGCTGCATCTGCCTCTTCTACATCCTTGGACTCAACCAACTATGGATGGAAAATATTTGGGGAAAGAAATTGCATCTGTTCTAGACATGTACCAACTTTTTAATCATAGTTTCCTACACAATATAGTATAACAACATTTACTAGCTTTCACATTACGTTAGATGTTATAAGTCACCTAGAGATCATCTAAAGCACATGTGCACAGATTATGTGAAAATACTGTGCCACCTCATACCAGAGACTCAAGACAGATTTTGCTATCCACAGGGTGGCCTGCACTGATCCCCTGAGGATACTGAGGGGAACTTTATAAACACCAACACAGACTTTAAAGCACTTGTACTGGGTTGGACAGGATCCCTCAAATCCACGTCCTTCCTAAAACTCCACATTGTGACTCTTTGGAAACAGGGTCACCACAGATGTCATTAGTTAAGATGAGGTCATCCTGGGCTAGTGGGCCCTCAGTCTACTAGGACCATTGTCTTCAGAAGAAGAGGACAAGGGAGAACACCCTGTGTCAACAGCATCTCAGGTTGCAGCAATGCATCTATAGATCAAGAAGCCCCAGGAGCTGCCAGAAAAAAACCAAATGCTAAGAGAAAAGCAAAGAACAGACTCTCCCCAGACTCTTCCCTCAGCCTGCAGAAGAGCTCACCCTGCCAACACCCTGATTTTGAACCTCCACCCTCTAGAACGGTCCGTGAGTACAAGATACGGGGTTTGTTCTAAGGCACAGGATTTGAAGCCATTTGTCACAGCAGGCCTAGCAAATAAGACAGAGGCCAGTTCCCCTCCCCCCACACGAACTACAACTTCATTCAATTCTAATCAAAAGCCTAAGAGTGCTTGGGCAGCTGAGGCAGGAAGATCATAAGTTCAAGGCCATTTTGAACAATTTAGCAAGACCCTCTATCAAAATCAAAAAATTAAAAGGGCTGGCGATGTAGCTCAGTGATCCCTGGGTTCAATCACCAGACCAGAAAAAATAAAGTCATTCTATGGTAGTGAATATAAAGTTATAATCCAAAAACCTCTGAAAAGGAAGAGAAACAAAGCAGGATCAACACTCCCTGTCAGACCCAATTAACCACGGTGAAGAGGGAAGAGCCAAGGTCAAACAAGGGAGTATAGAAATAGTCTGAGGTACAAGTGAGGATTTAGTATGCAATACAGGACCATCGACTCAGTTGACAAACATTGATCATTCGATATGAGGCATTGAGACTACTAGAAAGTTGATCAATTAAAATAATGATAATAAAAATTAATGCCAGATCACAGCTGTACTCCTTTTACTCAAAATCTTGATGGATTGAATTTTTAAAGCTAAATGATTCAGAGATGGTAAACCATACTTATATCCTATCCCCATTCTCACAGTGAGAAATAACAGGAGAAAGCATCATTTTCTAATGAATAAGTCCCCCCAGCAGTGTGGGATACCAAAAGGATGGTCTCGGCGGACCATCTATTTTGAGAAATTTCTGGAAAACAGAAGTCAAATGAGATCTGACTTCTAAGAGAAACTAGAACAAAGGAAGTTTCGTGTTAGGGAGAAGATTTTGTCTTTCCACCAGAACTCCTTCACACCTCTTGCGAAGAGGCCCCGACGCCTACACATGTACCCGCGCAGGCCCAGCTTACGGACTCCCCAGTGCTCTGATGGGGGAAAATGGACAACCACATAAAATTTTCATTCATTTTATGAACCATTTTCCATGTGCAAAGATTTTTACAAATTGAAGCAAACTCAGGAGTAAACCAACATATGAGGAATGCACAGCCTTGTGGAAGACAGCATGAAGACCAAAACACATCACACTGACTTACCCGCGTGCCACATCAAGGACTCTCGCCATGTTTATTCATGGCTCTGCCCAAAGAAGGGAAATTAACACCTGGGGCTTTGCCCATTCATAGACACTCCACAAAAGAGAGACACAAAGGACACTGGGTTCAGGCAAAGCCCAAACTACCTTCTCTTCCTCCTCCCACAAACACCTTTGCCCTCTTGAGAGATGTTTTGTCACCTGTCCTCCCAAGACTTTCCCTAGCCAGGCTGCATTTGCTGAAATGCGATCGTTCTCCTGACAACTTCACTGAGTTTCACCGAGTCCTGCTGGTGCTCCAGCCGCCGAGTGTGTCCTTTGAGTTGGTTCCAGAGTAGTGATGGATTTTCACTTATCGCTGGCTCGGCCCGTCTCGGGCAGCCTGCAGATACACAGTCTGCCCGTGGTGCAGAGCAGAACGCTCTGGCCTTTGCCACACAGTGGGGGACACGCTCCGGATGTTCTTGAGAAATGAGAAAGCTATGTGGAGGCCGGAGCCTCTGTCTCACTCCCCAGCAGAGTCTGGAAGCGTCCCCCACGGGCAGCGAGCTAAAGAGTAAACACAGCTGATTGCCATGAGGGGAAACGGCCCTGACAAAACAAACCCACAGACATCTTCGGGCTCTGTAGCCAGAATCAAAGCAACACTGAAGTCTCACTTTACATCCACGACATTATCGAAGAATAAGAAAGTTCTGGCAAGGGCACGATGAAGCTGACCCGAGAGCACACTCAGAGTTTCTGAACATGGCTCTTCCCCAGGAGGTGTAGGGACCCAGGAGTACACGATTCCCTCAGCCACTTTGTCATCTCCATCACTTGCCACCAGAGTCATGACCAAAGCAAGGACCATCCACAGAAGTGCTTAGAGCAACTGGGCAAAATTAGAGACAACCTCAGTTCACCACAAGATTTCCTAGAAAAATTATGAAACATTAGCACAGTAGAACAGATGTGGCCTTAAAATGCTATAAAGGCCACGTAGCAATGTGGGGGGCTACGTAGCAACACATGACACCCAGTTGAGAGAAAACAGAAGAGCCCAGAGTGAGACCCACTTCCTCTTCCAGCTCCAGCTGTCCCTCACTGTGTGTGGGGAACTGGCGCCAGGACCTGCGGACAGTCCTGGCCCGACTCCTCGGGTGCTCAGGCCCTTGTGTGAGGTGGTGCAGGATTTGCCTGTAACCCATGCTCATCCTCCCTTATACTTTAAGTCAATTCCAAATTCCTTGTAATATTTAATACAACGTAATTGCTGTGGAAATAGTTGCCGTAGTGTGTTGTTTAGGGAATAACAAGAAAAAAGTCTATACGTGTGGTACGGGTGCAGTTTTTTCTGAGTATTCTTTATCTGAGATCAGTGGATCCTACAGCTGAATGTGTGCAGAACCTACAGAGTCGCAGGGCTGGCTATTTAAAAAGCAGCTGTAAGTGGGGGCAAGAACAAGCCCCGGGCTGCCCTTTCCCGAGCCGACCCTGCACCAGGCCGATTGCTAAGCAGCCTACAGATGTCATCACATCCAACGTGACCCTGACTGTGCAGAAGGGGACACTGAAGCGACACGAAGCTGAGTAGCCTGACTACGGTCACAACAGCAAGACCCCAACTCAGGCCACCAGACCCTGAGCCAAAGCTCGAAAGGCAAAAGGAAAAGGAAAAGCAATTACTAGAGCTGGTGAGGACTGTTTGGATGCTTTCTATCTGCTGGTTTGTTTTCAAATTTCCTTTTGAGATTTGCCAATTTTGAGAAGAATCAGCACAGAATCTGTGAAAGGGTTACCACCCAATCCCTCCTCTAGGAACCCTGCTCAGGTGCCTCCTGCAGCCCGAGGACTCAGCACCGTCTTAGTTACTTTTCTCGTTGCTGAGACGAAATGCCTGACACCCAAAATTAAAGGGGGA
Source organism: Hystrix cristata (assembly GCA_004026905.1). Lineage (NCBI taxonomy): Eukaryota > Metazoa > Chordata > Mammalia > Rodentia > Hystricidae > Hystrix > Hystrix cristata. Next base: position 67,965 of record PVJO010008813.1, read on the forward strand.
AGGTTTATTGTAGCTCACGGTCTGTAGAGGTTTAGTCCATAGTCGGCTGGCTCCAAGGCCCGGCGGGTGGCCTGGCAGAGGGCGTGGCAGAGGAGAAACAGTTCATGATGGGTAGAAAGCAGCAAGCTAGCAAGCGCAACGGTGGTTCCGCTCTGTCTCTTACGTTCTCTCCAGGCTACCTGCCATCAGGGCCAGCGGCACTCACACCCAGAACTATGCCGAACCAATCAGTAGACTGATTTAGAAATCGCACGCCCTGGATCCAATCACCTCTGAAAAGCCCCACCTGTAACCGTGTGAGGCTTTGGGAGACGTCTGGACACAAGTCATCACAGCACCCCAACCTCATCCTGCTGAGGATGGAGTCTACCACGCAGCCCTGCCCAGAGCCAGGAGAGAGCATCTGTGGGTCTGCATCTGTCACCCAGCACAGTGACAAAGCATTCATGGTGGTGATTGTTCAGGTCATATTGGTTGGATTCACTGATAGGTAATTGGTAGCAAGAAAGACAGAGGATCGGAGGTCATTCTCTCTTCTTTAATTTTATTTTTTAATTAGTACATGTTTGCAGGACATGCAGTTCACAATCATCTTGGGGAATGGGTACATGTACATAATACAGCTTGATTATTTAAACCTCTCTCCTTCTCTCCCCCTTCTCGCCTCCTCTAGTTCCCCTTTCCTGATTTTCATTCTTGTTGACATTATTAATCTTAGCTCTTGTTTACGACATACAATGTTTACATTCACTAAAGTTATCAGGCTCCCATCTGTGGCGTATCTTTATTCTTTTCCCCTTTCCCAGAGGCCATTCTCATTCCAAGTCCCCTTCCTTCCTGCTCAAGTCTCTCCTTGCCTCACCCTGTGCTGGTGTAGCTCTCAAATTTACTCTCTTTCCCATGGCTGGCACCTATTGGCCCCAGGTCACCTGTATTAGTCAGCTTCACGTTACTACAACAAATACCTGAAACATTAACCCCCTCAAGAGAAAAGCAATGTTTTAGTTCATGATTCTAGAGCTTCCAGGTGGCTGCGCTGCTGTGGGCCTCTGGTGAGCAACATCCAAGCAAAAGGCTAGTGTCATGAGCCCAGAAGCAGAGAGAGGACAGCAGGGGATATCACCTCCCCTTGAGGGCCCACCCCCCTTGCCTAGCCGCCACTGAGCTATGGCACCCAGGAGTCCACTGCACCTGTACCCAGAGCCCAGGCTTCACATGCAAACCTCGGGGGTGCTCAGCATCCAGCCACAGGGGCCTGCGCTGGCCCTGGTTTCAGCTACGCATCTGCAGTGTCTCCAAAAGGCTGAGCCTCTGCTTGCTCCATCCTGTTCATGATCACTGAGGCCTTCAAAGAACACCTGGCATCATAGCTTATGTGACCCACACCCTCTGCCACTTCCCTGCCTCCGTGTTTGCACCACTGGCCACCTTGTCACACCAAGACAGCCAGGCCCCGCACACTTCTTTGTGCCCCTTGGCCATGCCCTAGCCCTGCTTGCCTTCTCTCTGCCTAGTAATTCATGTTTGTTGTTCTTGATTGGTTTAGTATTACTAATTTTTATGACACATAATAATTGTACATATTTGAGGCAAAATATGATGATCTAATAAATATATATTTTATACGAAGAACGAATCACCTTGTCTTTTTTTTTTTCTTTGAGTCTTGTTCTCTCTGTGCTGCCCAGGGTGGTCTCGAACTCCTGGACTCAAACAATTCTCCTGCCTCAGCCTCCCAAGTAACACAGATGTGTGTCACTTCACCCAGCTTGTATTTATCATTTCTTTGTGGTAAGAACATTCAGAAGTCTGTTCTAGCTATATACACGAACAGTAGTACCTCAGTTCACGAACTTAATTTGTTCCATTTCTGGAAAAGATGACCACCTTCATGTTCCTGAGAGAAAGATGGTCGTGGTCATGTTCATCATGCAATACAGAGTTGGAAAAACAAAAACCCCAAACGCTCTGTTTGAGAACCAAATTGCTCACAAATAAGGGCATTCGTGAACTGAGATGCTGCTGTGCATGTTACTGTTAACCAGCCACCCTGTTGTGCAGACACCATCACTTATTTCTCCTCTCCTTGTAACGGCACACCACACACCAGCCCCTCACCCTCCATTCGCTCCTCCCTCCCCAGTCACTGGTAGCCACTGTCCTCTCTACTTGTGCACAGTCAACATTTTAGATCTCACACATGAGTGAGACAGTACCTGTCTTTCTACGTCTGGCTCCTTTCACTTCACATAATGTCCTCCAGTTTCACCTGTGCTGTAAAAAAATGACAAGATTTCACCCTTGGATGGCTGAACAGTGTTCCACTGTGAACATCTGCCACCTTTTCTTCACCCACCTACCCACTGCTGTACTTTCAACCGATGGCAGATCTTGGCTGTTGTTAATATTGCTGCAACAACATGGGCATGTGGGTATCTCCGATGGACTGATCTCGTTTGCGCTCCTTATATGCCCAGCGGTGGGATTGTCGGCCCATTTCGAAATTCTAGTTTCAGTTTTTGAAGGAACTTCTACACTGTTTTCCATAATAGCTGTGCTAGTTTCCTTCCCACAATAGTGTTGGGTGCTGCCCTTTCTCCATATCCTGGCTAGCACTTATCATTTCTTGTCAACATTGAATCTTTTGAGGAACTGCTAGACTGGTTTCCAAATCACTGTACCATTTTACACTCCCAAAAGTATTTCCAACTTCTCACATTCTTGCTAAGACTTGTTGTTATTCGAGTTAGTCACGCCCATCTCATTGTTGTTTTGATTTACATGTCCAGGGTGACTCATGATGTTGTTGAGCATCTTTTTAGGTGCTTATTAACCATCCACAAATCTTCTTTAAAAAAATTTCTGTTCTGATCATTTGCCCATTATTCAATTGGGTTGTGTCTCTTCTCGAGTTGTAAGAGTTCTTTACACATAATGTGCATATAAGTCCTTTATAAAACCTGCAAATAGTTCTTACTTTTTGATAGCGTTCTGTGCAACACAAACATTTTTACTTTGGCCACGAGGGGTGGCACACGCCTATAGTCTCAGCTACTTGAGAGGCTGAGGCATGAGGATCTCTGGAGTTCATGAGTTTGGGATCAGCCTGAACAGCATAGCAAGACCTTGTCTCAAAAAAGAGACATTTTTAAGAGTTCAAATTTTGACAAATTCTTACGCATCTTTTTTCTTTCTTTGCCTGTGCAATGTGTACATGGGTGAATATACATGCATGCATGTATGAACACATGGGAATGTTTTCCTGGATTTGGTATGCCTTGGGTACCAATCTGCTTACATTGCTATAAGTCTTAAATCCATCCAGATTTTCTATTTCTCCTTGAGTCAATTTCACTACTTTGTCTCTGTTTTATTTTCTCATCGCTGAGATACAGTACCCAGTACCCACAAGAGGAAGGGTTTATTTCGGCACACAGTTCGTAGAGGTTTCAGTCCATAGGCAGCTGGCTCCAAGGCAGGATGGTACAGCAGAGGAGAGACAGCTCGTGACATGGTGGACAGGAAGCAGAGAGAGATCAAGGGAGGAAGGAAGCAGATATGCCCTTCCAGGCTGCACCCCCAGACCTACCTTGTTTCACCAGGCTTCACCTCCCAACATCGCATTTAGCTATAAATTCATCAGTGGACTAAGCCACTCATGACTATCACACCTCTATGATCCAATCAATTCCCAAAAGCCACACCTGAGGGGGGCTTTGAGGCTTTGAGGGAACATCTAGATATAAACCATAACAGTCTCTTTCTAGGAATTTGTTCATTCCATCTAATTTGTCTAATTTGTTGGCAAATAGCTGTCCACAATACTCCTTTATAATCGTTTTATGTCTGTAGGGTCAATAGTAAGGCCCCTCTTTTGCCTAGTAAATTCTCACTCATCCAAAATCTAGCTAGTACTGTACTTAGCCAGCTTACCACCCCTCCAACAGACCCACAACACTCCCCTCTGTGCTCTGCATTTGTTGCCTAGCTCATCACACTGTGACCAGAAGACCTCGTCACTTGGTGTCACAGCCCACTGGCTTTTGTGTGAGGAGGTGTGACACTTGGTGAGGCAGCAAGCTTGTGAAAGGCCCAGACTTTACCCTTCATCTCCAAGGGTCACCTGTCCAGAAAGGGCTGGCGGCACTATTGATATAGGGGAAAAAATATAACTCCCAACCTGCTAGATGTCAGTTATGCTGAGTTCGTGTTCCCTGAAGTCGAAGAATGAATTCTAAGGAGCAAAGAGGGCTAAGAGTAGGAAATTTGTTGAGAGACAGAAAGAGAGCTCCTGAGAGACAGGAGGGGATCCGAGTGGGTTGCCAAAGAGCTCACTTTTCAGGGGAAGTTTTATAGAGCAAAATCGCGAGGCAGGTACAATGTGTGTCAAAACGATGATTAACCAATAATATTACAAGTGGAGTCGCTTAGGTCCAATGGAGAAGAAGGTCACATAGCAAATGAACATGGAAAGAAAAAGACATTCCAGGATGGGGTGGATCTGAAGGTCTTGGTTGTCCACCTGGGTGACCTGGACTTTATCAGATCAGATGAGCATGACCTTCAGTTCATTGTTTATCCCTCGGCCTTATTTTGAGTCCTGACCTTCAATGGATGCACCTGCATCCATAGTTGTAGGCATCCTCCTGTTGTGTATTGACTCTACTGAGGGCCCAGCCCTGTCTGATTGCCTAAAATATTTCTACCTTACTTCTCTGTTGTTTTAGTTAATTTTCTCTCGTTGTTGGGACAGAATACCCGACACCCAAAGTTAGGGGAAGAAAGGTTTATTAGCTCACAGTCTGCAGAGGTTTCAGTCTATAGTCCGCTGGGTCCGAGGCGGCGGGGCAGCGTGCAGACCGGCGGCCAGCCGGCTGCAAAGTAAAGTGAGGAAAATGCAAGGAATGTATGCAAATCAGCAATGCAAACAAGCAGCTAGTTAAGCTTCTTCCTGTATCTATCTAGGCTACCTGCCCTCAGGGCAGCCCACACTCTAGATCCAGCTATCTCTTACCACATGAGGCTTTGGGGGGACATCTAGACACAAACCATAACA
>PVJO010008814.1:0-73064 GCA_004026905.1 Hystrix cristata
GGAGAGCATCTGCTTCTCACTTATTGAATGTGTAGCAAAAATGAGTAATAGCTGAATGAACAGCCAGCAGGGATTCAAGGGCTCACTTCTGAATGGTGCTTGAGTGACAGGCACAGAGCCTGCTCGCAGACAAAGCTTTCTGAAAGACACGAGGAACACAATGGCCTCCTTGCATGACGTGCTGATCCGCGTTGCACAGCACACAGACAGCGAGAGTCACAGGGGCACAAGGGGAAGTGGGGGGTGGCTCATCTGAGCAATCACTTGGGAAGAGTGGGGGCTGGGCCAGGGTTCTGGTCCCCAAGTGAGGAGCACCTTGTCAGTGATCCATGTGACATCTGCCAATAGCCCCCAGTAATTCACACTCAGTGTGACTCACAGCCTTGAGATGACTATTGTTGGGCCTGAGGGAGGCACATGGGAAACCAATGGAAAAAGGTGAGGGGAAGGGAACATTCTGTGCTGGCCTTGGATGAGAAGTGCCTGTTTGGCAGAGTGGTGGCAACCCATAGGAGATGTCCTTGAAAATCCTCAGGCTGTCTGTCTGGCTGAGTGGCAAAGAAAAGTCACTGGCAGCTGACAGTTGGAAGAACAGCAAGAATGAATGAATGAACTCATTCATTCCCCAATTACTTGTGGGACTTCTCTCTGTGATAAGTGCTGTTGTAGGTACTGCAAAGAGCTCACACTTAGTGGGGACACAGAAAATAAAAATTTGTGCTGTCACATCAGTTTGGACAAAGCACCTGGAAGCCAATACTCAATGCCACATACATGGGTTGAAAGTGCTGGAAAAAATTCCAAGATGAATATTGCACAGACTTGCCCCCAACGGGTGATTTTCTCATGGAGGAGCTACCTGGGGACCTTTGTGAGGCATCCAGGAAAGATCAGGGAAGGGAAAGAGGCTCACCTTGGAGAGTTGAATAATAGACTCGAGACCTCTGCATCAGAGCAGAGTAGGCAAAGTCACCTTAAAGACAAGCTTCCGTCAGCAAGACTATAATTGGATTTAATGTATAACTTACATAAAGAAAGATGGTGTGGTGAAGCCATTGGTAGGACCCCTCCCCCACCTGCCCTGGCTCTGTCTGGGAGATCAGGTGCTCTGGCTTAATCCCAATGTCAGGGACATCCCCATGGCATAGAGGCACTTCCCAGGCTGATTGGGGATGGCAGGTTGTATTATCTGTACACAGTCCTTCCTTCCTTCTCTGCCCTTGCTGTGGCTGCCCCAAAGGCCAGTGTATTCCCCAGGCCATTGTCTTGTCCCTGGTTTGCTTTAACCAAAGGAATGTTCATGGGTATGAATGAGCAGACTACTAAACACATACATATGTTGCAACATCTGAGCCATCTCAGCTTCGAAGGAAAGTCCTCTGTATTGAGAGGTAAGCTGTATTGGGAGGTAAATTTGTCTCCAGAAACAAATCCATCCATTCACACCCTCTGATGAACAAGACAGACCAGCCCCCACTGCGCAGCTGACCCTATGGTGAGGCGCATCTGCGCTTGTAAGGCAGATCTGCACCAGCAACAAGGTAAGTGTTCTGGGGCCCTCTTTCCCTGTACTCCTTTTGGGGCCAGTGGTAAGTTGGGCAAGGGCTGTGGCTAAAGAGAGACTGGATTCCACTAAATGATGCAGCTTGGATTCTACCAGTGGCACACTCTCTGCATGACAAGGGCAGGAGGGTATCACATATGCTGCTAGCCCTCGCCGTCATCCAGGACTATCCAGTGGAAGGCTGCATTGTCCAGACTAGGGACCTAGATGAGCTGTCCTTTACACATTGGCCCTTACACATTTCCTCATGGATGAAGCCTACAGCAGACTTACCGCTCCTGCGCATCTAGGAACCAGAAGATGCACACCTATCGTTAACTCCGTTTCCCCACACGGTCTTCTCCTGGTCCTCCCGAGCATACGTGCTCTATGCATGCTGGCTGAACTGCTTTGGACGAAGCCCTTTCCTGTGCAGAATGTCACAGAGTCTCTGCGGGGGGACTTGGTAGCGCTATGCTATAGCCTGGCAGCTTTTCAATACTGTGAAACCCGAGACTAAAGAGAACAGCGCCTGATTTGTCTTTTCCTAATTGAGGTCTACTTTACATGGAGCAGCATCGTTTTAGTCTGTGGTTGCGAGTTTTAACCAAAGTATAGGGTCATACAGCCATATAATCACCCCCAAAGTTCCCCCGTGCCCTCCAAATAGTTAGCCCTACTACCCACTTCCTGCCTCTGTTATCCCCTATCTGGTTTTGGTGCTTATAATTTTGCCCTTTTCAGAATGTCATTTAAACAGAATCATACAGTATGCAGCATTCGGAGTCTGGCTTCTTTCAATTAATAATCCATTTGCGATCTAATTTTCTCAGGCATCTCAATAGTTCATTCCTTTTTATTGCTGAGCAGTGTTCCATGGTCTGCATGGACCACAGTTTGTCTAGCCCTTCCCCACCCGAAGCCATCTGAATAGCTTCCAGGATATTTGTGTGATTATGAGTAAAGCAGCATAATTATTCATGTTCAAGTTTTATGAAAACATAAGTTTTTATTTCTCTCAGATTAATACTTAGAAGTGGGATGTGCTGGCCATGTGGTGAGTGTGTACTGAACTTTATAAGAAATTGTTGCTGGACATGGTGGCACATGCCTGTAATTCCGGCACTCAGGAGGCTGAAGCAGGAGGATCACTGTGAGCTGAAGGCCAGCCTGAACTATATAGCAAGACCTATTTTAAAATATACATATATATGAAATTGCCAAACAGTTTTCCAAAGTGCACCTCATTTGGTATTCCTACAACACTGCACTAGAGTCTCAGTTTTTTCCACTTTCACAGGCATTTGGTATTGTTAGGTTTTTGTTTGTTTTCAGCCATTCTAATATGTATGTGATGGTATCTCACTGTGGCTTAAATCTGTATTTCCTTAATGACTAATGATGTTGAATATTGTTTAATGTAGTTATTTGTCATCTGCATATTTTCCTTGGCAGGATGTCCATTCAAATAATTTGTCCACTTTTAAAAATTACATTGTTTTCTTGAATGTTTTAGCAAAGTTTGTATTTTCTATATATAGGTCCTTAATTATAATTCATTGCAACTATTTTTACCTTATACAATCAGTGATCTCTTGGACAAATTTGGAGTAAGAAAAACATTTACAATATTTACCTTCTTTTTAACTATTTTTGAAGGTATTAATTTCTTTGTGTAGATTCACATTTCTGTCTGGTGTCATATTCTTCTGTCTGAAAGATTTTCTTCAACATGTCTTACATTATACATCTACAGATCATGAATTCTTTCCACTTTTGCTTGTCTGGGAAAGTCTTTATTTCATGGTTATTTTTGTGAGATAGAATTCTGGGGTGACAGTTTTTTTCTTTTAATAGTTTAAATATGTCACTCCCTTGTGGCTTGTATACTTTCCGATGAAGACTTTTAGTCTTTTACCATCAATACATTTGTGCCTATGTATGCATTGTGTCTGTGTTCCTCTAGCTGCCATCAAGATATTCTGTTTAATTGGTCTTTAGTGGTTTGAATAGGATGTGTCAGAATTTTTGATTTGTTAGTATACTGATGGAGGGCTAGATATTCTAGTGTAGTGTTCAGATCTTTTTGGATCTGTAATTCAATGTTATTTTATTTTTGGAAAATTGTTGCTCATTATCTCCACACTATTTATTCTGCTTCATTTTCTCTCTTTTTGGCTTCTTGGATTCCAATTACACCTATGTTAGACCACAAGGTGTTGTCCCACACCTCTTGGAGGATCTATGCTTAATTTATTTTTACCCTTTTTTCTTTGCATTTATTTGGATAATTTTCATAGACCTCCTTAAAATTCACTTGTTCTTTCTAAGCAGGGTTGAGTATTCTGATAATTCCTTGGAAGGCATTCTTTCTCTCTGTTAGTATATTTTAAAATTTTCTAACATTTACAGTTAACTCTTACAGATTCTACCTCTTTGCTAAAGTTTATTGTCTGTTCATGAGTGTTACACACCCTTTCCACTAGATACTTTAACATGCTTGTCATAGTTACTTTGAGATCTCGGTCCCATAGTTTTAACATCTCAGTCATTTCTGAGTCTGGTTCTTTTCTCTCTGCCTCGCTCTGTCTCTGTCTCTTTCCCTGTCTCTGTATTGTCCTGCTCAGTCTGGGTGACTGAACTCAGGGCGTCACACTGAGCTACATCCCTAACCCCTTTTTATTTATTTATTTTTTATTTTGAGACAGAGTCTCACTAAGTCGCTGAGTTCCGCAGGTTGGGCTTGAGCTGGCAGTCTTCTTGCCTCGGCTTCTCAGAATGCTGGGATCATTGATTATCTCTTGGTGGTGAGGGGTTTGCAGGTGCTTTTTCAGTGTGTCTTGTTGCTTTTGATTGAATGCCAGACATGACTTGCAACAGTAGAGACTGAAATAAATATTTATGGCTGCAAATGATAAGCCTTTCGTTTTACTAAGCTGATAGTGTGAGATTTGAGTCAATCTACTTAGAAATGATACTGGGTTTGGGTTTTGTTGTTATATTTACCAGCAATGAACTATTAGCTTCTTTCTTTTCTGGAGGCATCCTGGGCTCAGGGTGGTAGCTCGGGTGCCAGAGGTTATGTATTTGCCTCTCCTGCTGAAACAGACTACATGGCTGTCATCTGGTGGGTGCTTGGGAGCCTGGTAGTGATTGTTGTGGTTTGGATATGGTTTTTAATGTATCCTCCAGGGATTCATGTATCAGAAGTTGGATCCTCAGTGTGATGATATTAAGAGGCAGTGGGAGCTTTAAGAGGTGAAACCTAGCAGGAGGTCACTGGGTCACCGGGGGTGTGCTAGTGCTAGAAGGGATTAACATCGTTCAGGTGGGATTCCAGCTGGTTCTCTCCAGAGAGGTCGTTATAAAAGCAAGACTGCCTCCTCCTTGTTCCCAGGCTTCCTCTCTTGCTTTGTGATCACTCCATTTCACATTAGCTACTGCTGTGATGTAATGTAGCCAAGAGAGCCCTCACCAGTGAATGCTCTTGGACCTCTAAAACTGTGTGTTAAATATACCTCTTTTCTTTATCATTACACAGTATCAGCATATTTTGTTACAGCAGTGGAAAACTGACTCAGACAATGATAGATAAAGATATTCTGTTTCACCTCCAAAACTGTGAGTTAAATAAACCTCTTTTCTTCATGTATTTCTCAGCACCATATATTTCTATTTTGTTACAGAAATGGAAAAAAGACTAAGACAATGGTGAGTCAAACATGTTCTCCGTTTTCCTAGTCCAGCCTCAATCTTAGGCAGGTCTTATTTCCTCTGGTCTTGGCAGTTAGATTTTCTCCGACAGCAGGACTTTCTTGGAATCTGCTCTCCTTACAGTAGTCACACTCTACCTTGTATTCCTGCTGGGTCTTGGAGGGGGTTATCTTGTCCTTAACCAGCTTGAGGAGCCCTCTAATGGGGCTGACATAAGATTCTGGGTCCAGCATGATTTTTCTGCTCATCCTTATGGGGCGAATGAGTCATCTGTTAGCCTTTTACCTCCTGCAGCGTGTTTTTGCCTGTGTTCTGGGGTGAGTCGGCCATCTGTCCATCACCCAGCAGGTTAAGGCCTTTCTTCCAAAGGGGCCAAGGGTGGGCGCCTCTCCTACAGCGACTTCCCCTCCTATTCTCTGGATCTGCAGGTAAGGAAGCTTTGCTCTGCATCTCTCCTACGTCTGGTCTTTTGGGTGAGTTCCCAGTGGAGACATCTGGAGAGAAGCTTGCCAGTGGGAGTTCTACACCTTTATATTAGCCCTCCCCCGGCCTTTAAAATTTTTACCTGAATTCTTCTTACCCATATGTATGGCATCTGGAGGTTTTTCTCCCTGTTCTCTACCAGCATTGATTTGCTGCTTGCCTCCCAGTTTTTCTTGGAAGGACCCACCTTTCCTTAGATTTCAGATCACTTGGTTGGCCCACAACCTTAGCTTTGGTGATAGGTCCAAGAAAAGTTGTATTTCTTTTGTTAGGGTAGGAATAACTTTCTTTCTGGCTTTCTACATACCAGGCAGAAACAGAATTCTGATCTGTCTACTTTGAAAAGGAAGAAGCAAACCCAAGGCCCTGAGTTCAATCCCTGGCACCAAAAAAAAAAAAAAAAAAAAAAAAAAAAAAAAAAAAAAAAAAAAAAAAAAAAAAAAAAAGAAAAGAAAAGGAAGAAACAAGGGCAATAGAAGAGGAGCTACTGTGAAATCAATTTTTTTCAGAAATGGAGATGCAGAATGTCCCCAAGACTGCCATTCCACGGCAGACCCACAGTATGACATTCCAGGACAAGGACAGCAGATGTTTGCTAAAGTACAAGAAGCAGAAAGGGTTGAATCAACCAGCAGTTATTGGATGTGACAATTCATTGAGACAAAGGCAGAATGACACACTGGGGCCAAGCCTGTATCTTAGTCTTGCAAGTGGAGCATACTGGAGAGGAAGGACAGCAAGAGTCTGCTCCCCTGATACATCCAAAGGAATGAGAAGGGAGGCACTGGGCAAGTACTGACTGACCTTTATGGAAGTGGAAGGTGACTGGCATACAGTACTTGCTCCCTCAAGTACCCAGCAAAGGAATCAAAAATGTCTTCTCTCCAACAACTCAGGGACTCTTTCCTGTCTTGGGAAATTTCCATCACCTGATTCCAGTCACTTACAGGATCCTTCCTGTTGGTTCCCTCAAACACTTTTCTTTCTACCCTCATTCTTACTGCTCTGTTCTGAACTCCTATTTAATCTCTCTGCTTCCAATCCCATCTCCCCCTTTCAAACCATCCTAAGTATCAGCATATGAAGCATCCAAGTAGTCCTCTAGTCTTCACAAAATGTCAAAAGCTCTTCCTTTCTCAAGCTACAGTCACAGACTCACAGCCTCTGGGGACAGAAAGTGAACAGGTGGGTGTGAGAGACATAGACTGACCTGGAAGAATACATACATGTGGCTGCCATGGGCAACTGCTTCTCACTCCAGGCATCCCTTATCTAATCAGATGGGCCATGAGGACAAGTTTTCCAATTTTTTTCCAGATAAACTGGAAAAAGTGAATTTCCCAATGTCTAATGGAAACTAATTTAAAAATCTGTCAAACATCTGTGTGTGCCAAAGAAAACAATCTGTGGCCTGATGTGCCATGACAGCTGGCAGTCTGCAGTCCTTGGTTTGGAGCATTAGTTCCTGTCTCCAGCCTGATATGTGAGGCATCACTTGTCCCAGTGTCATTAGCCAGAGTGGGTTCTTGTCTTTGCAAGATGGAAATCAGACAGGGACTACTTCTAAAGCAAAAATAAAAATGAAAGTTTATTACAGGAAAGAAGTACAGCAGGCTCCCCAGTAGGCAGAGTAGCTCAGTTAAGAGGCAAAGCAGGCTGCTCTGTAGGCAGAGTGGCCCCAGAAAGGACAGCAAAGGTGGCTACTACTTTTATGAGGTCTCAAAGGAGAGCTGTTAATCATTCATGGATTTTTTTCAAAAGGGGCAGGAGTCTCCAGATGGGTTGGAGTTTAGTTGCTTGCATAGAGCTTATCCAGTTTACTTCTCCCCCCTTAATGTCAGAAGTGCAGTTGTCCATTTGCTTTTCACCAGAAAGCTACGTCAAAGTCCTATGAGCTCCCTGCTTCACCATCGCCCAGCCTTTCTTCAAGGTTTCATGACCTGAGCCCAGAGACCAGACAACTATCCTGGGCCTGGTGCACAGCGCTCAGTCTTCCTACCCAGCCAGCTGATGGGTAGGAAGATCCACCTACAACTACCTGCCCCTCACCTCTAATCATTTAAACCACCCTCCCCACAGACAGAAGAGCATCTTCAGTGGCTTCATAACCCACTTGCTCCCCTTCCTCTGTTTCTTTAAGTTTCATGAACTAATTTACTTTTTTTAAAAAAGAAAAACAGCTTTGTTAAGATCTACAGACCATACACTTCACCCATTAAATGTGATGATGTTCCCTTCAGCGATGTTTAGCATATTTGCTTCAACTTTGTTCTTTATGTCCTGGTGCTTCCACATAGAATTTGAAGTTGCTTATAAAATTGGACACAATATAAACAGGACACTAATAAAAACAATACAACTCCCCCAAATAGAAATAGATTTGCCAGGCACCCCAATGCATTATCCCATCTGAAAATTGATTTTGGCTTAAGTTCTTGGCAGAGAAGAAAAAAGGACAATGGATTGTATAATTCCTGATGTCTGATAAAACAATGCAGACAAACTTCTCAAGAGAGATGTTCTTTTTCTGGCAAAGAATCCAAGGAGGACATTTACATAGAGAGTCATTATATGTGACTTCTATTGGTACACAAGAGACTTTCATTCAGAACAATACTGACATTTCTCCACTTAAATGAATTTTTGACTCAATAGATTTGTTGTCAAGAATAAAATTTTCAGTCTAACATTGCAATTAAGAACAACAGCCTTTGGAGTCAGAAAAACTTCACCAATTTTCTGTCTCATGTAATTTGATGATAGTTATTTCTGTCTCTAGAAGCCATAGTTGCCTCATCTGTAAAATGGGGTTGTCTTGGTTAGTTTTCTCATTGCTGAGACAAAATACCTGACACCCACAAGTTAAAGGAGGAGAGGTTTATTTCAGCTCACAGTTTGTAGAGGTTTCAGTCCATAGCTGGCTCTAAGGCGGGTGGCATGGCAGAGGGGCATATCACAGAGGAGAAACAGCCCATTGCATGGCAGTCAGAAGGCAGAAGGCAGCAAGTACGGTAACAAGCAGCAAGCCTGCCTTCCTTCTCTCCCTTTATATTCCATCCAGGCTGTAAGCCTATTGATTGGTGTCACCCACATCCAGGGTGAGGCTTCCATTATTCACACCTTTAATCTCAGTGTCACACTCTTAATCCACATTCACACACCCTAATACATCCACCTCTGAAACTTCCCACCTATGACTGCAAGAGCTTTTGGGGGACATCTAGATACAAGCCATAAGAGGGGTTAACACTAGTTTTTTTCTACCAAAGAAGTCTGGTGTAAGGATTCAATAAAAAAAAGTTAAAATGGTGCCTACAATGTTTCTCTACTGTAAAGATACTAGCTCAGCCTTTGTAACTGAAGACTATATTTAGGGTGATACTTTGAGACTATGTAAATATATCTGCTATGCAAACTTTTACCCACTTGTTTTAGCATCTACTGATAGTTTAACTCAAATTAATCATTCCTAGGATAGTGGCTAAATGGTGATCTTCTATTATCATTTCTCTAGCAACTATTAGTTGGCATTCTGTAGTAAGAAAGAGCTTTAGGAAATTAGAAAAATATCTAAAAAATGAAGACACTGCTGCTTATGTGTCTGAAGACAATATTCTTAGTTGGGCATGATAATGCACACCTGTAATCTCAGCACTCTGGGAGGCTGAGGCAGTAGGATCATAAGTTCAAAGCCCAGTCTGGGAAACTTAGCAACTTAGTGAGACCTTATCTCAAAATTAAAAAATCAAAAGGACTGGGTATATACCTCAGTGCAAAGGCCCTGGGTTCAGTCCTCAGGACCACAAGAAGAGGAAAAATATTTAGAAGAAGAAGGAGGAGAAGGATAAGGAGGAGGAGGGTGAGGGTGAAGAGGAAGAGGAGGAGGAGGAGAAAGGAGGAGGAGGGGAGAGGGGGAGGAAGAGGGGGGAGAAGTAGAAGGAAGAGGAGGTAACACTTTCAAAATTGATCTACAGATTCAGTGCAATCTCTATCACAGTCCCAGCTGATTTTTTTTTTTTACAGAAATTAACAAACTGAATCCTAAAATTCATGTGGGAGTGCAGGTGACCTAGTGAAGCCAAAAAGAGTCTTGAAAAAGAACAACATTGAATAACTCACAGTTTTTGATTTAAAACTGAATTCAAAGCTACATTAATCAGGATAGTATGTGGTACAGGCACACAAACAAACATGGATCAATGCAACAGAATTAAGAGTGTAAAAATAAACTTCAGAATTTATGGATACTTGATTTTTGATGGAGTGGCCATGACAATTTACTAGAGGAAAAGATAATTGTTTCAAAAAATGGTGCAAGAACAACTGGAATATCCATACGCGCAAGGATAAAGGTGGATCCCTATGTCATACCATAATCAAAACAATCAAAATGGAACAAAGCTAAAGCTATGTGAATTAAAATTGTATCAGCTAAGACAACGGCTATTAAAAGGAAACACAGAAGTAAATCTACAAAATCTTGGATTTGCAATGGTTTCTTAGATATGACAGCAAAAGCACAAGGAACAAAAGAAAATAGGCCCCAAAACTGGGCTTCATCAATATTAAAAATGTTGTGCTTCAAATGATGTCATCAAGAGAGTGAGAAGACAACCCACAGAATAAGAGCAAATATTTGCAGATTGTCTATGTGATAAAGGACTTGTATCCAGAATACATAAAGAACTTCTTTAACTCAACAGTAAAAATATAAATAACTCAATAAAAATGGGCAAAGGATCTTAGTAGACATGTCTGCAATGAAGACAAGCAAAGGCCAACAAGTGCATGAAAAGATGCTCAACATCATCACTTATGAGTGAAATGCATATCAAAACTACAATGACAGGCCATTTCACACCTCATTAGACAGATAATATGAGATGAGGCGAGACTGGAATATTCATGTTACATACAGCAATGTAAGATGCAAAATGTAAAGATGGTGACATGATGCTGCTGTGGGAAACAGTTTGACAGTTTCTTAAAATGTTAAATATAAAGTTAGCATGTGACTCAGCAGTTCTACTCCTACAGAAATCCACCCAAGCGAAATTAAAACATATATCTGTATAAAATGTGTATAATAAAAGGTTAGATTGTGAGTAACTTGTTCTGTGAGTATTCTGCAAGAGGAGCAAACATTTCTAATAAATTTGAGCTTGATAAATGAGTGATGTCTTGCAATACAAGTAGTATGTGATGCCAAGTCTCACATGACCACAACTGAGCCAATGGTTCTTCTCTCTCTCTCTCTCCCCCCCATTCACCTATCTTACTGTGGGGTTGTGGATGATTATCTCCCAACAGCAAAAGGTTATACTGGAGCTCTCATCTACAGAAGAGAAGGAGAAAAAAGTAGAGGACTCTCTCACTTCAAGTGAGATTAGGGGGATGTGTAAAATGTGGGAAACAATGCAAAATTTTGTAGAAGAGGCTGTAGCGTAAGACTGTACCAGTGTGAGCGATGAATCTGTTTAACGTTAATGCAATGCCACATTTCCACAAAATCCTCACAAGGAGGCAAAAGCAAGTGGCACTGGACAGGTTCCTTGTTAAAGTTGCAGGAAAAGAAAAAGATTCCCTTGTGCCAATAGACAGCAGTGATTGTATTAGTAATAGTGAAAATCATCCTATACAATAACCCTTCTATCTCTTTTCTCCCTCACACCAGCCACAAAGGTTTTCAAAAGTAAGTGCAGATTAATTTATTTTTCTTTATATTTTGTATTTTCTTTATTATTTTGTATTATATTACAGTACTGTAATCATTTTTATCTGAATATTTTTGGGTTGCAGAACAAATCATCTGAGCTTCCATTATTTTGTATGGGGAAATTCGCTTTGATATACAAGTGCTTTGGATTACAAGCATGTTTCTGAATGAACTGTGCTCACAAACCAAGGTCCTACTGTTCATATATTCATAGCAGCAAAATTCGCAATAGCTGCATAGTAGAAACAATTTAAATGTCCATCAGCTAATGAATGAATAAATGAAAATGTGTGTATACACACAATGCAATATTATTTGGCAATAAAAATGAATGAAGCAGTGATGCATGTGACAATATAGATGGATTTTGAAAACACTATATGAGAGAAACAATGTTAAATGATCACATGTTGTTTGAACTCATCACCATGCTATATTCAGAATAGATGAATTCTTTGCCTAAGGCTGAAGAGAATTGGGGAAGGAGTCTTAATGGTACAGAATTTCCTTCTGCAGTGACAAAGATGTTCTAAAATAGGAGCTGGGGGTGTAGCTTGGTGATAGGGTGGTTTGTCTAGCATGCACAACACCCTAAGTTCAATACCCAGCATGACCAAAAAAAAGTTCTAAGATTAGAACTGGCGATGGATGCACAAGTATAAAAAAAAATTGGACCATGCATTTTCAGTAGCTTAATTATATGATATATAAATTGTCTCTCAATAAAATTGCTTTAAAAGAAATATATAAATACCAAAAAATTAAATATACAACAAGGGAGAACTTTCCCTTCCCCTATTTACTTATTTATTTATATTAATGTACACTCATGGCTTCGATAGGTTGAAATCCTTTACTAACATTATTTGATGCTCAAATTGCCCCAAATTTTGCCAGTGGGAACAGCTTCAGGGTGACTTCTGTGTCCTTTTGACATATTCCCATTATTCTTTTGAACATTTTTTTACTGTCATTTCCTTTATATCTTGGTATACTATAAGATAATCCAGGTTTAGATTGTATTTTCCTTGTCTCGGCTGGAATTAGCCATTTCTCTGAAGAGCCCTCATCCCTTTTGGTGGAGAACAGTATTTAGAAACCAAGTTCTGGACACGAGGTGCACTCATCACTAGTGGGGTGTCAGTACTATGCTTAGTACATGTAACTGGGAAATAAGTCAATATACATGTATTTATACATAAATATGTACCTTTGTGCATATATATTCTCATAATCTAAATCCATTTCTATACTAAAACTCATGAGTTTACACCAATACCTCCAGTTTTAATCTAATACCACACGGTCTGTCCTTCTCCCTTCCCATATTTGTAACTCTCCTTTCGACACTAACAGACTTGCTTCTCTTCATTCACAATAATTATTTGCTTAGTCCTAGGCTGCTTGGAAAGAAGTTTCAGAACTGTTAGTTCATGTCTCTGAGAAAAAGAGGGCTACTAATTAGAATTCAATATTTATTTAGTGTTCTTTTTGTTTTTAGCCTGAGGCTAAACGCTGTTTTCAAAAGTTAATTGGGTTTGTTCTTTTCCCCCATCTCAGTGTGGGTATGCTATTCTTTTGAATTGTGACTGAGCTTGGTTTTATATGTAGTCAATTTTAGAATCCCTTTCCATTCCTGTTGATTTCCTTCCTTCCTTCTTCCTTCCTCCTTTCCTTTCTTCCTTCCTCTCTCCCTTCCTTTCCTTTCTTTTCTTCCATTTTTCCGTCCTCCCTCCTTTCTCTTCCTTTCTTCCTTCTCTATGTGTGATACATTAACATAGCTCCAAAGTTAGGATTGAACAAATAGGCCTATTTATAGGAATGTCATTTCCTCTCTCATCCTTTTGATTCTTTCACACTATTCCCAATTGTAACCTGTAGGTAAACAATCTCATTAGTGTATACTATCTTTTCAATGTTTCTCTTTGGTCAAATGAGTATATAGATGTGTATTTTCTAATGTATCTTTTTCTTAACACAAAGGTAGCACAGAGCAGATATTCTCTTGCATTTGCTTTTTTTTCACTTAACAATATATTCTAGAAATCAGTTGACATCAGTTCACACAGATCTCCACTTTCATTGCTGCATAGTATTCCCTTGAGGCGATACATAAGAGTTATTTGGTCACTTTACTATATATATAAATTTAGGATGTCTCCAATACCCTCTAATATTATAGGTGTATGTTCACGGAAAGTTCCTAGAAGTAGAACTGCTGGGTCAAGAGGTACAAGGTTATGTAGATTTGCAAACTAGACAAACTCCTCTGTAAGGGTCATAATAAATTTTCACTCTCCTAAATAATCTGCAAGAGTGTTGATTTCCCTAAAGTTTTGACAGCATGGGGCTGCTAATCTAATAAACGAGAAATGATATCCCAATGTCATTTTAATTTGCATTTATCTTATTATGAGTGAGGTTGAACATGTTTTTACATATTTAAGGACCATTTTTACATCTTTTGCTGTGAGTTGTTTGTTTCAGTCTTTTGCTCATGTTTCTTTCACAGTTTTAAAAAATTATTTTCCCTTCAATTTAAAAAAGTTGCTTAGCTAGAGTTTTATCTCAGTGGTTAGAGTGCTTGCCTAACAAGCACAAGCCCCTGAGTTCAATCCCCAGCACCAAAAAAAAAAAAAATTGCTTATATATTAAGTATATTAACTCATTACTTGTAATATGCATTGAAAATAATTTCCCAAGTTTTTAACTTGTCTTTTGACTTTGTATATATGAAAAAGTTTTTTTCCCTTATAGTTTATCATTTTTTTCTTTTATTGCACCTGGGTTTTGAATTTATATATTAAAAGCCCCTACTTATACCTAGGTTAAGAGCAATCCATTCATGTTTTATTTTAGTACTTGTATGGTTTTAGTTTCTATATTTAGATAGTTGATATACTTGGAATTTATTCTCTTAAGTGATGGGAAATATGTTGGATCTAATTTTATCTTTTTTCAAATGACTGACCAGTGGTGTGAGCATATGGTCAGGATACCTATAACCTGCTTAACCAAGCAGATCTTGCACATGAATCCCACATTATAGTATTTGGTGATGGCGATATTGCAACAATGAGCGATGCTGCAGTTGCTATCCATAATTTGTTAATGTTGCTTTCTGATTTGTTTCACTGAAGATTATGCTCCCTCCTTCATTTTTTCTTTTTTTTTTTTTTTGTATTCTTATTTTGGTGGGTCTTAAGCAGAAGGGATAGAGTAAAAATTGTCTTTATCATTTTTCTCCCAAAATCTGCTAACCAGGCGTGGGTGGTGCACACCTGTAATACCAGCACTTGGGAGGGTGAGGGAGGAGAATTGCCTCAAATTTGAGGCCTGCCTGGGCTACATAATGAGTTCAAGGACAGCCACAACTACAGAGTGAGACCCTGTCTCAAACAACAACAACAAAAATCTGATATTTATTTTAAATATGCTATTTTAGCTTTATTACAAATAATAAAAACTATGGCATGAGGGTTGCTTTGCCTGGGATATAGGATAGGAATTAAAAAGGGGGACTCTAGGAATTAAAAGGGGACAATAGTAAGAACAAGTGAGAGTCAGAGTGGAGTTAGCCAGTTAAATTAGTAGCAAAAGACAGACTTCCAGGATTCCAAAACCTATAAAAGTATGGAAAATTAGAGGATTCCTCTTAAAAATCTCTCAACTGCTTGGGTTAAATTGTGCTATTTTTCTTGAATTTACAATAAAAACAGATAGTGGAGATGGCAAATAGTTACTGAATAAGGTATTTTTACTTTCCTAAATTATATTCTGAATTATACATCATCATTCCAAAGAAATTATGCTAATATTAGTAAAATTAT
This sequence comes from Hystrix cristata, assembly GCA_004026905.1. Lineage (NCBI taxonomy): Eukaryota > Metazoa > Chordata > Mammalia > Rodentia > Hystricidae > Hystrix > Hystrix cristata. The sequence goes on from PVJO010008814.1 coordinate 15,287, forward strand.
TTAATATTAGCTCATAGACTGCACATTTTAGTAAATACTTCCGTTTTTATAGAAATAACACAGTTGGGTGGGAACATATGCTAACTTTGTTTTTTTTTGTCTGCTAACTTTTGACTCGGCCCCACACAGAAAATCTGGCCATTTGGTTTATACCACTCACTCAAGCACAATCATTGATCTACTGAAAGTTTCCCATGTTTCAGCTGTGAAACCTAGAAAGAAAGAAATAAATACCTTATGTGTATAAACCTTGTGAAATCCAACCCACTGTGTGGCCAGTAACAGTCATTAAATCTTACTTTCTGAGACCTTGCTGAAAATTATTTTGTCACAACAGATTGCCCAGGAGCATCCATGTAACTCCAAGCAACTGGCACCTTTGGGAGTAGGAAAGAGACACACAGAAAACAAGCGAATTCTTCTTTACAGTTTTGTCCAACACAGGCCTTCCCCTGGTAGCCAAAGAGATCATTACTTATAATCCTGACACACCAAAGAACCCACCAGGTGTCTTCTTCATTTAAGAGGGGATGCCACGAATCCAGCAGGTGAGGTTTGGGTGATTTCGACTTATCATGGTGCCTCACTGCCACAAAGGGTGAGGGAAGGGACGATCAAGCATTTTTAACTTTTTGTTTTCAAATGTAAGCTGTTTCAGGGTCACTGGCCAAACTTTACAGAGTCTGCTTCCTCTAAAGTGGAAAGTGTCTAAAGTAGAGGAGCAACTGCAAGAAGAAACCCTGAGTGCAGTCATATGGTGACTGGTCCTGTTGCCCAGCCCATGCTTCATGTCATAGGTCAGAAGTCCCCAGCTTTTGTGTTTACCACTAACTTGACAAATGCCTGTTGTCTACTCTGCATGTTGGCATCACGCTAGGTACCATAATCTTGTCAAAACAGGTTGTGAGACTTTCGTATACAGTTGATCTGATAATCATGATTGTCCATATACCGTACTGGAGAAAGGAGACCACGACCTCAGGACAGTAGCAACACGCTTTATTAGGAATAAGGCCAGAGGGGAAACCTCTCTGAGGCACAAAGGTGGACAGAATAGCTCTCAGAATAAAGGGGTTTAGGGTTTATATAGGGGTTACAGTTATGTGAAACTTCTGCAGGGTAGAGTACTTCTTTGTTCCTCCTTATCTTGAGGCTGTGGGCACTGGGGAGCATCAGGGCTGGAGGAGCTGGACATTCCTTTGTGGTTGCAGGCATCCCGTGTGACTTACGGTCCTTTGTTATCTTACAGCTATGGACAGTGTGGCCTCAGGAAGGTCTTGGGGGCTGGGAGTTGGTTGCTTCCCATGGGGATTTAATTTTACAGCCATTAGTGTTTCTTCCTAGGCCCAGTTAGAAATGTTTGGTGATCAGAATATATAACAGTGATTGCTTCTAAGTGACAAATAAGTAGATGGTGTATACAGTAGGACTTTGCTGGACCAAGGACGGATTCAAGTCCCAGGAAGGATGGAGTGGGATAGCAAGAGATTTCATCACACTACTTAGAATGACACACAATTACAAAACCTACAAATTGTTTTCTAGTATCTTCCATTTAATGTTTTCAGATTGTAGTAGACTGTGTATAACTGCACAAAACCCGCAGAAAATAAAATCACATGTAAGGGGGGACTACCATACAGCAGACTGGATGGCTTAAAAAACAGACATTTATTTCTCACGGTTTTGGAGGCTAGAAGTTCAAGATCAAGGGCTGGGAGATTCCTGCCTGGCAAGGACTCTGCCTGGCTTGCAGAAGGCTGACTCCTAGCTGTGACCTCACAGGTCTCTTGTCTGCACACAGGTACAAACAGAGCGCTCTGGTATCTCTCCCTCTTCTTGTCAAGTCAATAGTCCTACTGGATTAAGCATCCCACCTCTGTGGGCCCATTTAACCTGAATCACCTCCCTGAATCCACTAACTCCAAGTACAATCACACGGGGGGTTAGGGCTTCAACATATGAATTCCGGGGAGGCAAAATATAGTCCCTAATAGCTTTCTTCTGGAATTTGAGCATTTTTAAAAAGAGACCATAGAATCACAGATATTTTTTGGTCCTAGTGAGATTTTACCTATTGGTTTATAGATCTGCCCTCATCTAAAGCCTGTGGGATGATGGTACAAATTGGATTAAGATCTTATACTTCCAAATACACAAGATCAATGGGATGGCTCCCAAGTAATCACTCCTTTTGTGCTTTTTTTTAAAAAAATAATGTTGTAGGCTGGGGAGTCATTTAAACAGCCCTGTCAGACATTTCTCATACTTCTAGCACACAGTAGGTACTACATCCAAATGGGCTGAGTGAATGAATAAGCACGAGTGACTGAACATGATGTTTTCCACTGAATATAGTAAATGCCAGTGATACTGGATTTTAATAAGAAGAGACTTGCTGTGTCCTTTCTGTCATTCTTGCAATTCTGAGTTTGAACTTGAGCATCTCATTTTTCAGCTCTGGGTTTATTTTACTTCCTGTACTTTAGGAAGGGCAGAGCTTCCTCCAAGTCTCTGTGAAGTGAGCCTTAGATAAACTGCAGAGGTGCGAAAAGCACCTGTCTAAGAAGATCTATAAAACGTCCCCCACGGGTCTTTAATCCAGCGCCTCCAGGGTGTGCGGCTTTGGCAGTTCATGGGGTTCAATCAAAGGCAGACAAGTGGGAATGGGTTTCCTCTTTACACAGTTGGCTACATGGTGAATTTCTTTCCCTCCTTTCTTTTCTTTGCACTGTTCACAAATTTATTTTGAGCTGTATCTAAGAGGGTGGGGCTGTGAAGGATCAGATAAATGGTGTTTGATAATTAAGGAGAAGGCTGTTCTAAAAATCTCTTCAAGGAGTCTGCTGGTTTAACTTTAAACCACACAGGAGTGGCACTAAGTAGGAAAAATGGTCAGCCTAGGTCTGTTTCACCATGACTTACGTTAATGACAACGTATTTCATATTTTTTCAAGCTATTTGGGGTCAATTAAGTCTACCCTGCAAAACTTGAATTGGCATAAAGCTATTAGAGTAGGATTCCTATTCTAGCAAAACTATATAATTAAATGTAGAAGACTTAATAAATATTTGATAAACTCAATTTAGCTTACATTTATTGAGTACCTTCTCTGTATGTATAAGGCATAAAATGCAATGCTACAAGGTTTACAAAAAAAGAATAAGGCAATTTACGAAACTTTGGCTTCTTAAGTATTTTATGTTAATAATGTTAAAACATATCATGCTGTTTTTAAAAAACCAGCTTATGCATCGTACCTTAAAGGATTCAGCTTCCCCTATGCACAATTTTAATCCTACTGTATGTACGGCAGAACAGTTTCGTGGAAATGAACAATTAAAGTGTTCCAACCTTAAGAATAGCTTGTAAAATGTTGGTAGGGTTTAAACAATGCTGTTAAAAACATTAATTTAGACAGGGTATTCTAGCTGAGAGCCAAAACAAAGGAACAGAATTCATTTACAGGCTCTTTTGCCAGGTGTACACAGGTACACTGTCATTTGTGGATCTAATTCTCTCTTCTGGTTGAAATGTTTTCCCTAAGCTAACATGAAGAAATCCATCATGAGAGGGGAGTCCTCTCACCCACAGAACTCCATCTGAGTTTGAGAGCAGACAGATAACACTAACTCCTCTCAAAAGGCCCTTAGTACTGATGGGATTCTTTTCTTCCCCCACCCTACCTGCATTTACTAAAAGGCTCTATAGAAAGTCTCTATGATTTCTTCCTTTGTATTTCTCGTTAGGGCCTGAGAGGAACCCTATTGAGTTCCCCTGACATTATCTCAGTACACCTGATGCCTGGGTGTTTTGAAATGTCATATGCTTGAGAGATAATACCAGCCCTGATTAAGTCTGTCACAAAGCTGGGCTTGGAGCAAGTCGGTGTAAAGCGACTATACGGAAGCAAGTCCTTGCACTGTGGAGTAGACAATTTAGGGCAAGGCCAGCTAAGTATCTACTTTTCTAGGGCACCAAGAATGTGCTGGACCACCAGAGCCACTTCTTTTCCTTCATCTACTCTGTTCTGGTAAAGTCCCACATTCCCTTGGTTCAGGGACTCCAAGAGAAAATACACATAACTGACATTGATCTCAAAGATAATTTCACATCAAATTTTCAATCCTAGCAGCTTAAAAGGGCCAGACGAATGTATAAATGCATGGATCAGACTTAACACAATAGGGCGTCTAAACTTGCGATCGGAAAGGAAATCAACTTTAAAACACTTCGTTTCTTGCCCCTCCAAATGCAGCTGGCTAGACAAAACACAGGTATAGGCATCAACTTGCCCTCACATCACCAACATACAATTCCTGATCTGGTCCGTGCCCTCATTTCATAGATAGAGAACCCACATCCCTGGATGAAAAGTGACTTGAATCTGGGGCAGGACTAGAATCCAGGTTACATAAATTTCTATCACTGGTGACGTCACAAAGCTTACTTCATCATTTGCTGGGAACAGGAAATGGAACTGGTAAACTTCTAAGTCTCAGACTTTCAGATCTGTTGATACTACCTCCCCTTGCCAGGGCTACTGAGAAAAGGCTGAGCTGCGCAACATTAGAAGTCTCAAATACAGGTGGATGGCTTCTGTGGCTCAGTTTCTAGATCTATAATCTGGAGATAAAGCTCCTCTTGTTGTTTACCTTAAATCCATGACAAGTTACTTGATCTTTTGCCTTCCTTACCTGTAGGATAGGAACTTGTTATAGTTCAGATCTGGAATGTCCCCCAAAGGCTCATGTGCTGTAGATTTGTTCAAAGGCAGGGATTTGGGGAAATGACTGGATCATGAATTCTCCCTCTCCTTTTCAGTGGATTAATCCACTGATTGATTCATAACTTGATGGCATGGTGGGAAGCAGTGAAAACCTTAGGAAGTGGGGCCTAGTTGGAAAGAGTAGAAAACTGGGGCTGTGCTTTTCAAGGGTATATTTTGTTCCTGAACACTTCTCTCTCTCTCTGCTTCCTGGCCAACATGAGGTGAGCAGCTTTGCTCCACCATGCTCTACCGCCATGATGATTCTCCCTTACTACAGGACCAGAAACAATGGAGTCAAGTAACTATGGACTGGAATCTCTGAAACCATGATCTGAAACAAATATTTCCTCCTTTAATTGAATTTCTCAGGCATTTTATCACTGCGATGGAAAGCTGACTAACACAGGACTTTACAGATGAGACTACTGTGAAGATAGAATGCAGTTATGATAGAAAGTCCTTAGAATAGTGCTTGATGCAAACTGAGCCCTTGTGAGGAGTTACCATTGTGTTGTTGTATTGGTATTATTATTTGACATTGCTTAAAACACCATTGGAAAAATAAAAACATTACTCAGAAGCCTAACTAATAGGAAATGACTAAAAACAAGCTTTGTGTGTGATTCACACTACACACCAAGGGAAATTACAAGAAGAGAAATTACACAGCCCAGCCAGCAAAACTGAATCATGAAAACCAAGCAGTAATGCTATCCAAGGTAAATCTTTTCACCAGCCAGGATGGTAAGAATTAAGCAAATTTGTTCTCAAGAAAGATACGGCAGACAGCTTTCTCTGAAGAAGAAAAACTGAACAATCTGCTCACTAAAAACTCTTATGAAAGAAAATATCCCTTCAGAAATATTTCATATTCAAAATCATTGTAAGCCAGAAAAATAGGTGGGGGCATCTTTCCTCAAGTGAACTGAGATAAAAAGTGTTTGTAAATTAAAAACTCCCCCCCCAAAAAAAAAATGAGGAGCAAATTAATTCTATGCTATTAAAACAAATAAAACCTCACATGGAGTGTGATCAAAAACTACAGTGAATATTTAACATTTAAAACAATGTATTACAGTAAAATATGCATTGCCATTAATCCCCCTCAAGATACTCCTTCTCTCTTTGAACACACTTATTTCATCATTCTTGCCATTTTCTAAAGCAGTTTTGGACATTCTCTTTCATGAATGTCTTTAGTTGTGCTGTTATGGCTGCATCAATGTCCTGAATCAATTCAACATGCTTACTTTTCATGGTCATTTTGACTTTGAGGAAGAGCCAGAAGTCACCTGCCAGATCCAATGCATAAAGCAGATGTGGATATACTGTAATGTTTTTACAAGACTGTGTTCCTGTTGGATGGCATTCAGCAGCAGCACTCAGCAATTTTTGATCACAACTTGTTATGACACTCAGGAAAGAGGTCTTCCAGAAAAGAATGTGGCAAGAATGATGGAATAAATGTGCTCAAAGCAAGGAGGATTTTTAAATTTTATTTTAAAGGGTATTGATGGCTGTTATGGCTTGTGTCTAGATGTCCCCCCAAAGCCTCATGTGGTAAGAGATAGCTGGATCTAGAGTGTGCGGTTACTAAATTGATCCACTGATCGGTTTGGCATCGTTCTGCTGGGATCAAGGATGTGAGACTGAGATTGGGGGTGGGAGTGCAGGCCGCCCTGGGGGCAGGTAGCCTAGATAAAAGATACAGGAAGAAGCTAACTAGCTGCTTGTTTGCATTGCTTATTTGCATACATTCCTTGCATTTTCCTCACTTTGCTTTGCTGCCGGTCGGCCGGTTGGTTGGCCGCCCGGCCCGTCCTGCCTCTGCCATGCCGCCCTGCCTCGGACCCAGCGGACTATAGACTGAAACCTCTGCAGACTGTGAGCTAATAAACCTTTCTTCCCCTAACTTTGGGTGCCGAATATTCTGTCCCAACAACGAGAGAAAAATAACTAAAACAATGGCAATATGTCTTTTACAGTAACAAATTTTTAAATGTAAACATTCACTGTATTTTTTTATCACACCTCACAGATACTTAATCATTTCTGTCTTCTGATGTGTTTCTGCATGCAGGAAGTTTGTTGGGAGCATCCACTTTGGAGTCTTTGGTCCTTTCCCTCACATCTGTTTCAGTGGTTCTAACATTTCTACTTTATTTCACACGGGTTCCTTCTTTCTCCAAGCTTCCAAGATCCATCCTGGTAGCATGTTCCCATGTCCTCCAAGGGTCCTTGCCAGGGTGTCCAGTGCAGTACACACACACAAGAGAGTGTCTCCACATCAACAACTTCTCCCAAATCCAGTTTCCTGCCCCCTTGCCTTAGTCCAGCACCCTGGGATCCAGCTCCTGATTGCAGGCACTCTCATTCCTTAGCAGGTGCAGCACTCCCCAGCTGGGCATGCTATAATTTCACCCTTAACACTAGGCTGGTGCCAGGAAGCAGGTGGAGGCAAATCCTGACAGGAGTACACACGGCCTTGAAGAACTCAGGCTTCTGCACAGTCCTCAAGCAACCCCAGAGAGAGCAGCAGACCACTGCTGCAGGGCCAGAGGGTGAGAAGGACTCATCCAGGTGACCCATGTTAATCCTTAGGATCCCACTCCTCCCCACTCAGGCTCTGAGCTGACACAGTCCGCACTACACCCCACCCCCAGGATTGGGCCTCCTCTAACAGTGAAGGTCTGGGCCTGACTTTTCCTGTCTTCTGCCTGCAGGAGATAAGAGTCTCTTTATTTGCTGTGGATGAGTCTTTCTGAATTTCACATGATGGCTTTTATGGTCTTCCCCCAAGACATCAATGGCCTGCTCATTAAAAAGCAGCCTATTTCATTGGAATCATTCATTTCATTATCATATTACTTTGAGCCCTTAACCTCCCAAATGCCAGAGAGAATAGAGAGAGGTTGCTGGAGAAAATAGACAAGAGGCTGGATAATAGGTACCAAAATATAGTTGGATAAGGGGAATAAATTCTAGTATTCTGCAGCACAGTAGGGCAACCATCATTACAATAGTTTGTTATATACCTTGAAATAACTAGATGAGAAAAGTTTGAAGGTTTCCAATACAAAGAAATGCTAATTACCCTAGTTTGGTCATTATACATCGTATATGCATGTATTTAAATTATCACACTCTACCCATAAATACTTACAATTATCTGTCACATTAAACAAAAGCCGACATGGGTTATTCTGATTGGGGGAAAGAAATGCCAGAGCACCTGACAGGACATCCCCTTGCCCAGCCTATCCCATCACCACTTGTGCAGGTGTTACCTTTGCACCACTCCAGCACACTAGGTTGTACCAGAGCTTTACCCGGTGGGTGATCAGGAGCCCAGAGCCCACTTTTTTTGTTGCTTTTATGAGACAGTTCCTTACTATATAGCTCAGGCTGGCCTTGAACTTACTATGTAGCAAGGCTGACCTCATGACCCAAATTCATAATCCTCCTGCCTCAGCTTCCCAAGGGCTGGAATTACAGGTGTGCACCACCACCCCTGGCTCAGATCTCCACTCTTGAGCCAGCTTCTTACACCATTCCTGATCCCAATTTCTTAGCTCCACTTCCCCAGAAACAAGCTCAGAGTCTGCAAGTTGTAGGCAGGAAGTTTACTGAGTATCCCTAGAGTCCCACACCAGAGTGGGAATGAAGGAAGAAGCTAAATTGTAAGGCAGTCAGAGTCCCAGCTGCAGCAGACTTCACAGCAGAGCTCTGGAGCTGGGCGGCCCTGAGTTATATGGAGCTTCAGCCTTGCTACTGCCCCACGGGTCAGTCATTGGATGTGGCTGCCCTGGCAAGCCAGGGTGACTTGGAATGAGGACAGTCCCCAGAAAGGAATGGAGCACAGCTATCTCCTTATAACAGCAGACATCTCCTTGTCACTTCCCTCCACCCTGGGTCCTCCACACTGCAGCCAGTGACCTTTCCAAAATGCAAATCTGATCACATGTGCAACCTGCTTGCCCGAAATTCTTTCACGGCTTCCCAATGCCCTCAGAATCATGTCCAGGTGCCTTTGCATGGCTTATAAGGCTTTGCATGATGGACCTCTGCTGATCTTTGCCACCTCATTTTTGATATTTCTTTTGAATATTTTGCTTTAAAGAGCAAAACATTCATTTCTTTTTGAAGCAGAATATTCATGGCTGTACCAGGTAGAGGGGTGTGTGTGTGTGTGTGTGTGTGTGTGTGTGTGTGTGTGTGTAACACTCTGCCTTCACCTCTCCCTTGCCCATAACCCTCCCTGGAGCACCTTTGACCCGCCAACTCTTCCTCTTCCTCTACTCGCTATTTCTCACTTTCTTCTAGAGGTCTTTCCTTCTAAAAGATAAGATGGTGTATCTTTCTGTGCATCTTATACTTTCTGCATTTCTCCTACAAGCAGACTTCCCCCTGACTAAACTGCAAGCACTGGGGGGGACAACAGCCACGGCTGTCTTACTGTTCCTGCCTCCAAATCTCCCCAACAGCAGCGTGAATGAATATGAGAAGCAGTAGAGCATTTAGCAGAAAGAAAAGACATATAAATCACTAAAGGTAATTATATTGCCCAAACAGGCACAGAAAGAGCCTGGAATTACTGGTTTTCAGTGGAGATTCTCTCTGAGAAGAAGGATGGTTACATTATCAAGCACGAGATGGGATTCAACACTCACCTTTGCAGGAGTGCTCAGAGCAGTTCTGGATGCTGGAACTGGGGGAGGGGCACAAAACTGGAGGAGTCTGAAAAAGATTAATGAAATAAAGAAAGAGTTACGATTTCTGCAGGAGAGACTGAGCAAGTTATGACCCCAGGTTTGAAAATTTGGGACAAAGGACACAGGGTGGATGTCTGCAAAATGATGCAGGATATGAGCAGAGACTCAAGTAGGAGGCCTGACCATGTTGGGACTAGAGGTACCCCTGACACCTAGACGGTGTGAGCATAAGGAGCCCTGGATACGGCAGGAGAAACGGAGGCACAGATGGGCTCATCCACCACTTGGAGAAGGCACAGTCACATCACCACCTTGCTTCTCCAACAAAGTGCAGGGACCACTAGATTGAGGGCTTGCTGGTCTCTTTTTAGGGTAACTCCCGTAAGAGCCCCCATTCAGCCTGGCTTGCATCCACAGTGGGCATGTACGTGGTGTGCGCTGAAAGAGTCCTTCAGATACTGAAAGGAAATAATTTGACAAAATACCTTGGCATATAGGAGGAAAAGACAGAAACTCAGTGGAGTATTGGAGGACACTGAACTCCCTTTGAATGTAACAAAACCTCTCTTCCAACAACCATCTAACATTTCAAGGGATAAAAAGTTATTTCTCTGTGCCCCAGTTTCTTTCTCTGTAAAACTGAATTGTTATAAGGATTAAATACCTTCCTGTTTGCAAACAGTCATACTTGGCACACAGTAAGTGCTTAATGAATATCTGCTATTATCATTATTATTTTAGAAGAAGCAACACGGCATTATGGAAAAGATATGTCATTTATAATCAAGAAACATAATTTTGAGTGCTGGCACCAAAACTTACTAATTATGCAAACTTGGCCAGCTGTTTTGCCCTGTTGGCATCTTCATCTCTAAGAAAGAAAATGGTAAAATATAGGGCTTTATGAATAGCAAATGACAAAGCTGCTATGAAAATTCTGCACACATTGTATAGTACTTGCTACAGATTAGAAGAGCCGTGTGTGTGTGTTTGTCTGTCCCTTTTAGCAGTTTATACAACGTCTCTGTGTCTTTTAAGAATAATCACATGAGACTGGGAGTGATGTGTTGGAGTTGTTTTCTGAGAGGGGGATGAGAGAGTGGTGGGGATGACAAACTTAAATCAACAATCCCATGCACTGAAGCCAAGAAGCAGCATCCCTGACTCCTTCCATGGGGTAAAGGCGTAGAAATCAAAGAAAAGTACAGGGATCCCGCTATTTTTGTCTATCACTATTCACAGCCTCTCCAGTCTAATGGACCCCCCAACACCTGATAATAGCAGCTATGCCCTGCCATAACCATCTTGGGATATATCTCTGGTCTGATCAAAGCAGACTCCTTTCCTCATGATGCTATCAGATGCTAAGCCAACAGAAAGCTCTAGTGTGTTCTTATTTGGGGTGTTGTTGCTACTGCTATGCTTTGTTCCCCACAAAAAAACACTCATGTTGAAATTTGATTCCCGATGTAATCATGCTGAGAACTAGGGGGATCTATAAGAGATAATCAGATCATGGAGGGTGCATCCTCATGAACAGATTAATGCCTTTCTCAAGAAAATGGTTTAGGTCTCTTGAGAGTGACTTGGGTCTCTAGGAATTGGATTCGTTATTACTGGAGTGGGTTTTTTTTTTTTTCAAGCAAAGTTACTGCAGGCATTTTGCTCTTGCACATATATCTGCTGACCCCTCTCATGTGCATTTCTAGCATGTGATGCCAACTGCCACGAGGTCCTCACCAGAAGCCAAGCAGATGCTGCTGCCATGCTCTTGGACCTCCAGAACTGTGAACTAAATGAGCCTCTTTCCTTTATAAATTTCTTAGCCTTAGGTAGGTTGCTATAGATATACAAAATAGACTAAGATAGCAATACGAAATGGATGTCTCTTGACAACAGTCATTTGTATCTGAATTACCTCCACAGCACTCACCAAATATTTTACCTGAGACATTTTCAGTGTTGCAGTGTAGTCAAGGACAAACTCCAAAAGCATGAATTGCTATCAACGTATAGAATCCTCTTCTAAACCTCATTCCTCTCTGCCCTCTCTTAATATATAAGCCTGATACAGACAAATCATATCTATGAACTGTAAACCTGAATCTCTTTCAGATACCATAAGTATGATGTTAACAATGAGAAGCAGATAAGAGAAGGCTTTCAAACCTTGAAGCTGCATTTCAGAAATAGTTACAGATAGAGAGATAAGCTATTAAGCCTTTTCCCAAAAGAACATGAACAGAATGAAAAATCCATCTCTGTGTGGATGAAAGAAAAATAAGAAAGAGGGTTTTTATTTTTTTGCCAGAGTATTTGGTATAATAAAGGGCAAACTGAACTCTGAAAATGTCCGAGTCTTTGACATTTATGAGCCATCAAATTTATCATTTATATCACCTTATTAGACCTCTTCATTTTTATTGTGGCCACTAATAATAATAAAATTATGATAATTAGTGAGTGCAACTCTGTACTACATGCCATTATTTAGACAGTATTTCATTTTAGCTTCAAAACAATCTGATGAAAAGACATTAAGTGCTCCGTCTTGCAAAAGAAGACATCAAGTTTCAGTGGTTAGGTACTCAGAACCATATTCAAGACTAGGCGTGACACCACCAGGATTTGAACATAGGTTTGTGTAATCTGAAGCCTGAATTCTTAATCTCTATATAATACTGCTGCTGGGTGTGGGCTTTCATTTTTAGGACTGTGTTCACAATTTCACATTTTTTTCTCTTGAGGAGAAACACTGGTGCGTTAGTTGGCTTTCTGTTGCTGAAACAAATACCTGAGATAACTGGCTTATAAAGAGAAAAGGTTTATTTTGGCTCACAGTTTGGGAGGTTTCAGCCCAGGCTCAGTTGGCTCAACTGCCTGTGGTGAGGCAGCTGTGGTGCTGGAAGCAGGTAGTAGAGAAAGTTACTCCCTTCTTAGTGAGGAGGAGAAAAGAGAGGAAGAGGAGGGACTGGGGCTCACTTTTCCTGTTGCGGTACGCCCTCCAGTAACCAAAAGACTGTCCATTAGGTCCCACCTCTTACAGGTTCCACCACCTCCCAGTCGCACCAAGCTGAGGCCTGAGCTTTGGGTTGCGGGGACACTCCAACTTCAAACACAGCAGCCGGGTACACGGAGAAAACAACAACAACAATAAAAACGTAATGTGAAGCTCATTCGTGCTTCGGCCCTAACAAAAAAGACGTTAGAGACTTTCCAGATAATATTTGTGTGTCCCTCATTCACTTGAGCATTAGTCAACAGACTTCCACCACTCTTTATCCTAATGCTAGATGAAATTCTAGGCTCGTGACAGTTTGCTTCCTCGGAGGTTTTTCTTAAATTTTGTGGGTTTTGTTTTGTTTTGTTTGGGCGCTTGTGAGGCGAGCACTCTAACCCCAGCCCCCTTCCTCGGAATTTTAAAGGCGTTGCTTCGCCGCTTTATAAAATGTTGCTGCTGAAAAGTGTGACGCCGTTCTAATTCCCAGCTCGTTGTGTGCGGATTATTTTCTTGGACGCTTTCCTTTCAGGGACTTCTCTTTGTCTCTAGTATTCTGAAATAACATGATTACAGGCCTTAACGTAGGATTCTTTTACACCGGGCTCTTGGTGGCTCCTTCAGTCTAAGTATTCATGCCCTTTATCTCTGAAGGTATTTCAAAATAGCTTCATTAAGATACAATATACATACCTCAAAATTCTCTCATTTAAAGTACAAAGGACAATGGTTTTTAGTACATTGTTATGAGTTGTTTGGATATATTCTGAGATGTGCATCCTGATTTCATCCTCATGAAAACATCACGAGGGTCCTTTGACAAACTAAGACATCTATGAGTTCACCAGGATATATAATCTTCAGGAATTTCTGTCATACATTGTGGTAACAGACTGAAATGTCATTATGCAACGCACAACTGTATTTATAATTGTACAATCATCACCATAATCTAATTTTGGAACATCTCCATCACCCCCCAAACCTTGTACCTATTTGCAACCATTCGCTATTTGCCCCACTTGCCCTAAGCACCTAAGCAACCACCAGTCTACTTTAGGGCTAATTCTTTAGAATTATTACTTTAATAATCTTCCCTCCATTTTCTTTGTTCTTTCTCGAATCACCATTATTCAGGTACTAGATCCCCTGACAAATGTTTTAATTCATTCATTTTTTTTCTTTCCTGTTTCCATCTCTCTTCCTTTATCCTGCTTTAAAGAAGATTTTCTCGACTTAATTGCCAAATATTTTATTGAAATTTTTACTTCTGTCACAATATTTTTAATTTGCAAGAATTTTTTTCCCCCTCTGGCTGTTCTTTTTGTAACCTCCTGTTCTTTTTTCATGGATGTGATATCTCCTTTTATCTCTCCAAAGATACAGCTTTCTTGAAGTTTTCTTCTGCCTCTTGCATTACTGATTTGCTTTGAGTTCTTCTTTTCTTTTGTTTTGGTCTCTGACTTTCATAGTAGAGCTTCTGAATATTTGGTGTTTGACTGCTGACTTCTACTCACATATACTTGGGAGGGGTCACTGTGGCTCACTGACTTTCGACATTACCATGGCCAAGTCCTTGTCAGCCTTGGCTGTTTGTTCCATACCCAGGGAACTTTAAAGCCAACACAGTGCTGGGATGGGGGAGTCCGGAAATATTCACTTCAGGGACAGGTGTTGGGCTGCCACAGTTCTAGGATCCTCCTGGGAGAGGGTCTCTCCAACCAGTATGGAGGTATGGTATGTTGATACATAATTCTTTCTCTCTGTACAGAAGAAGCTGCCTTGTGTGTTCATGTCTGGAATTAAAGTGCAACTCTCTAGCTCATTGGGTCAGCATCAGCATCAGCAGCACCTGGAAATGTGTTAGAAATGAAAATTCCCAGGCCTCACCTAGGACCCGCTGCATCAGCCCTGGAGGGGGCCCAGCCATGGTGTGTGAACAGGCCCTCCTGGGGATTGGGGTGCTTGCTCACACTTGACAACACTTCCTCTGATCTTTTCTTATGGAGGGGCAGACAGCAGTCACCTGCTTCAGAGTGGGGAATGGGATTTGAGGGCTTAAGAGGTTTTTCTGAAACATCTCAGCCAGAATTTGAGTTTTCAGAATCACCTGAACGCCATCACTTGTAGAAGTACCTGGGCCCCCATTCCTCAGTCTGAGATTTCATGTCAGAAAGCAGTGTTTTGGAGCCTCTCTCCAATGTCCACATTTTATTTCTCAGCCCTCTTCAGACAATATCTGTTCTTCCATCTGCTTTCCAGTTCCAAGATTTTATTGTTCTAAGATTTTATTGTTCTCCTCTCCTTTGAGGTTCTCTTTATCCTTGTAACTCATGGCTCTTTTAGTCCCTTTGCTGCCATTTAAAGTGAGACCGCAGAAGAGTATTTAATCCACCAGGTTTTACTGAAGTCTCATGATATAGATTAAGTGAATGAAGAACACTACAATCAAAAATACACACAAACATATCTATTTTTCTGTATATAACAGAGGAAGAAAGGAAAAAGAATAAAACCATGATATATGAGTTCATATATTTGTATCTGCTTGTACATGCATGGGAGGGGCTGGAGAGGGTGCTACCATTTTTTAAAGCTATGTATCTCTGAATTATTTGAATTATTACAAAGAGCAAGTATTATTTGTATAATTAGAAATACTGCAAATCTGTGTGCTTTGAACAAACTAAATTCACATAATAGCCTGCCTAACCTGCTCAGGGGTGGCAGGCCTGGACTTCAGACAAGAAATACTGAAAAAAAAAAAAACATATCCTTGCCAGATGTCTCCCCAGCAAAATCCAAATATTCAAGAGCATGAGGTGTGCACTTCAGCCAGTTTTTACTCTTTTAGCTGGTATAGTATAAAGCAGAGGTTCTCAGGCTTGGCTTCTCTGTAGACCCACCCGAAGTACTTAACAAATCGGAGCAACTACAAAAGATTGTGATCTGGACAAGTTAAATCTCCAGGTGACTCTAATATACAAGCAGGGTTAATATTCACTTATGTAGATATGGTTCTTATTCATTCTTTCATTCATTCATTCATTCATACATTCATTGAGACAAGGTCTCGCTATGTAGTTCAGGCGGGCCTAGAACTTGTGGCAATCCTCCTGCTTCAGCCTTCTGGGTGCTGGGATTACAGGTGTGCACCACTATGCCTGGCTTGCAGACGTGCTTTTAATCAATTTCTGAAAATCAGTTAAACCAGCTCTCTGATGGCACTCAGATCTTATAAGCAGGCTGCTTTACTAGGTTTTAAAAATTCTTCAACTTTCTGACATTATATAGTACAGTATCATTAAACTTTTTAGTCTGTGTCTTAAAATGTAGGCAGTTTTGTCTTTTCTGGAACTACAGTGATTTGCTGAGCAGTATATCTCATAGCATTTCCAAGCTAGATGCTCCCTCATGGGCCTTAGAGATCACACAAGTTTTCACTTTACAGACAAGGAAATGTCACCCAGAGGAATTTATTCATAGATTTACTGTACTGGGAGTAGGTGAGGGGGAAGAGCGAGAGAAAGACAGAGTGTGTGTGTGTGTGTGTGTGTGTGTGTGAGAGAGAGAGAGAGAGAGAGAGAGAGAGAGAAGAGAGAGAAAGAGAGGGAGGGGGGAGAGAAGAGGAAGGGGGAGATGGAGAGAGAAACAGAGAGGTGGAAGAAGGGAGGGAAGGAAGAAGGAAAAAAAGAGGAAGAGGAAGGAGGGAGGGAGGGAAAGTGTTGTAAAAGACCTGCATTATTTTATAGGTTTATGTAACTGGTTTATTCTATATTATGTTAACATCTCCAAGGATCAGTTTTGCTTACCCTTGAAAAATACCAGTCAAGGACCAAATGAACTGCTGAAAATTGCCACATCTATTTTTTCTTTTGGATCTGTATTAACTCAAGTCTTGGCCTTGGCCTCTTGCAGAAAGCAAAGAACGATTTTTTTTTAAAAATTTCTATATCCTTACCCAATATGCTTCTCTAAGAAGTAGTGTTTTCATCTTTGCAGTGTTATTGAAGGTATTGTTTCAGAAAGAAATTCTCTTGGCTTAGCCTGAAATATCCCAGAACAAATAGTGTGCTGTGTGAACAAGGCCTTAGAACATGAACAAGCCTACATGTCTGAGAGCCACAGAAATCTTGACTATTGTGTTTTTCTTATTAAGTCAAAGTGAGCAAAAGACAAAGTGGCTCAGAGCAGAAAATACGTTATTCATGTCATCAGCCAGGATTGCAAATTCAGGGAGGAAGAAGGAAAGTAATACTTATGGGGTGAAAATTTCCTATTGTGTTTTCTTGTAACAAGATGACTTTACATATCCATAGTAAGTTATTACAAATGTCATTTCATGTGTATGGCATCTCAGATGCATACTTCGATTTCTCAGGTTTATCTGTCAACCTATATGTCCAGTTATATCATAGGCTGCTTGCATTAAGATTTACATATTCCCACACATACAGAAGTGTGATCTCACGTGTACAATCATGTCTAGTTACAACACATGGACAACATGTTTATATAACTACAATAGCCCGTTAACTACTGGTGATACCATTGGCTGAAAAAAGAGCCTCAGCTTTATTGGTGTATAATTTACATACTATAAACCTCACCTGTTTTAAGTGTACAACTGAAGCATTTTAGTACATTTACAGAGTTGCACAATCATCACAATCTAATTTCAGAATATTCTCATCATCTCCAAAAGATTCCTTGTGTTCATTTACAGGCAACTCCCTACTGAGCCCAACCCTAGGCAACTACTAATCTGCTTTCTGTCTCTACAAGCTTGCCTTTTATGAACACTTCATATACATGGAATTATATATTACATGGACTTCTTTCACTTAGGGTAGTTTTTTAGGTTCATCCATTGTGGCAATTAGGGTGGATTTCAACTTGACTGGCTTTGGGATCCATGCTGGGGATTGGTGGGGGATACTTCTAAGTGTGTCTGGGTGGGCCATGGAGACATGACATTGGGATCTATGTCTGGTCCCTTGCCCCTTCTCCCTGGACTCATCCCCTACTCTCCTTCCTGCTCACCATGAACTAAGCAGCTTTCCTTCACTATGCCCTTCCCTCAGGATGTCTCTGCTTTGGAGTTAGCTGTTCATGGACTGAAATAATAAGCAAATTAAATCTCTCCTCCTTTAAGTTTTGGGGGCTGGGTATTGTGTCTCAGTGACATCTAATATATCCATTCCATGTTGTAGTATGTGCCACTAGTTTATTTCTTTTCATGGATGAGTAATATCCATCACTGGATATACTATATTTTGTTTATCCATTCACCAGTTGACAGATGTTTGGTTTGTTCAGCATTGTTTCATGTGCTTAGTAGCCATTTGTATATGTTCTTTGGTAATTACCAGCTTAATTTTTGTTCAGCTTAAGTATAACTGGTATAAAATGAACTTCACATATTTAAAGCATACAAGTTGGTAAACTTTTACATGTGTATAACCTATGACATTATCACCACAATGAAGACAATAAATCCATCATTCTCAAGTGTCTTTATGGCCACCTATAATCTCCCGAGTCCCTCTGCATTATCTTGATTACTGTATTTTAATGCTATCATAGAATTTAAAATTCCAGTTTACTATAATTAGTTTGTCTATGTAATATTTCTGGTGCTCATTGTTCTTTTGCGTAAATTCATATTTCCTTCTGGTATAATTGTTCTTATGCCTGAGAATTTCCTTTAATATTTCTTGTGCTGTGGTTCTGCCAGCAATAATTTTTGGCTTTTGTATGTCTGTATTTTGCTCTCATTTTTAAGAGATATTTTCACTGGGTTATAAAATTATAGACTGATGTACTTCCTTTTAGTAATTTAAAGATGTTTCTTCTTTGCTTCTGACTTACACTATTTCCAACTAGAAGTCTACTGGCATACTTACTTTTGTTCCTCTGAATATAGTATATCTCTTTCTCTGGCTGTTTTAAAGATTTTTTTCCTTGCTAGTTTAAATGAATTTGAATATGAGTGAGTCAAATTGGCACAGTTTTCTTCATATTTATTGTGCTTCTTGGATCTATGAATTTAGAGTTTTCTTCAGTTTTGGAAAACTCTAGACCATTATTCCTTCAAACAATTTTTCTGTTTCCCTTTTCCTCTCCTCTGGTTCAACAACTCCAATTATTTCACTGGCTTATTTTTAAATTTTTCATTTTTATTAGTTCATGTTTTTAGTACATAATGATTACAGTCATGATGGGGAGTTGGTACATGTACATAAGACATCTTAATTCTTTTTATGTTCCCTTCTCTCCTTTTTCTCTCCCTCCAATCTTGGTCCTCTTCCCATCTGGGAAGAGGACCAAAAGATCTTCCCAAAAGATCTATTTTAGATTACCCAAAATATAAACAAGTATAACCCATACATAAAACACAGAGAAGATAATATGTTGGTGTTGATACAGCCTTACAGAAGAACAAGGAAGAAGAAATAGTCACAGTGAGACAGGAAACAGGCTAGATGAAAAGTCAGAAGATTTTTTGTTCAAAATGTACCAAAATTAATGTGATATTAGACCAGTTCTTTATCTTTCTGGAATCTCAGTAGTCTCAACTGTGAAATCTGGTAATTATTCCAAATGACATGCAAGGTTCTCTCCAACTTACTTTTAAAAACATTTTTGGGTCTGGGTAAATTTTTGAGGGAGGAAAGGAAGAGAAAGGACTGCCATGCCATACCCTCACATGCTCTTAGAATCCTTTCATCATCTCCCTTCTTAACATACCTAGTTTGAAAAATCTCAGCTCAATAGAATTAGAGAACTAGGTGATTTGTACTAATCCTCTCACCGAAAACTACAAAGCTGAATTTTTAAAAATTCCTTTAAAACACTCAAAGGTCTAACAAAATACTAAGAAATTACAATGGAAGTAAAGAGAATACTTGAGCCACATTGACTCCGTCAAGGGAACTGATTTTTTTAATTGACTTAAATCCTTAGAGATGGTTGTATTCCAGTGACTAGGAATTTCATGACATAATTCCTCTTCATCCAATGGATGAGATCATGACATGAAGAACAAGATCCATTTCCATAATGAATTTTTTATTTAATATTAGTTGTGTTCAAGGATTAGGATGTTCCATGTGAAAAAAATACCTGTCAAGTTGAACCTTTAGGTCATTTAATTACTTGACATGATTTCCAAGATCTTATTTCACAACCAGAAAATTTTAAACTATATTCCCTACCTTTCCACAGGTACCAGAAAAGATGTGACATTTTACTAGGCAGGACTTCTTCCTCATGCTGCCACTTATGTTCTTGGTTTCTTTTCATTTCTTCCAACAGTAAGGCATGTTGTGAAATTGAGTTTCAATATCATTCTTTTCCAATCCATCAGCTCAGACACTAATCACAGAGTAGGTCAATGTGCTAGCTTTTGTCAAAGCCATTTTAGTTTTAGATTTGTCAAAATGATCTTCTGAAAGTATGTGCTTATAAAGATGTTTGATGATGATTCCACACAACTTCAATGGGGTCACTTTTAATTTGGACCAAGAGAACAAACTCTTTGTATTTCCTGATTATCAATATCAATCCACAAGTTTGAGAGGATCATAGAAATAACCCTGGTCAGTCTAAAGATTCCCCAGGTATTATGCTTAAGAGAAATACTGTAACTCTAGAATTATGGTAACCATGGCATAAGCAATGCTGGAGTTAAATGATGTTCTTACTCTTTGCTTTTCAAGATTCCATTTGAAGTGTTTATGGGTATGTATGTGTATCTCTGTGGCTTGGGCAGTGATGGAGGTTCCATTAGAGATGTTAACTGCAGTGATATAGAGAGAATAGCTGAGGCTTTCTCCACGGAAGAGCCTTTTAAAAACTACTCTCTGTTTTGGGCTTATTTCTCTCAAAGGATGCTTTTTAAAGAATTTTCATTCTCTAGGGAGCAGTCATTCCTCCATTCTCTAATTCCTCAAAAGACAGTCAATACTGGAGAACTTTTGTTTCTGTTCTTTTTCCTAGACATAGAAATTTCCAATGTACCACTATAATTTGCAATATAGCAGTCTTGCCTGTAATTTTCAGAAGCAAACTAGGCCATTATGTAACCTTCTAGATCAAGAAGTTAGGATCCTGCTCATAGGAATAATATTTTCTGAAATATATGGCCCCTGTACACAGCAATACACCTTTTACAACAAATATTTGAGAATCTGCAACATGTCAGGCACTGTTGTAGCAAAGAGACATGGAAGCAAACAAAAACAAAGTCTTTATCCTTTATCATTATCAATTGATACAATATTTCCTGGCTGGTTTTCTCTATCAGATAACCTTCAGCAAGATTTGAAGCACTGTGAATTGCACTTAGGTAATAATCTGAGGGCTAAAGTCAATTGCAGTTGTAAAGGAAATAGCAATCTCTCCACCTCATCACTCACTCCACCACATCCCCCAGCAAACACACACACATTGATACTTCCTAGACTCAGTGGTTTTCAAATCAGGACTCACAATACAATTTATAGGTTTAAAAATAAAGATTAAACATCAAAACATTAGCTGTGGTTTCAAGTAACATACTTAATGAATATTTATTTTGTTACCAGGGTTTAGAAATGGAGCAAATTATTTTTAGAGCCAGGATAAGGATGGTAAAGAAAAATCTAAAATATAATAAAGAGAATGAAGTCTAAGCTTTGACCTAAAATACCACACATTGACTCAGATTCTTTTTGCTTTTATATGCCATGAGGATTTTTTTGCATTAAATTGACCTTATCTGTCAAAGCTGAAGCCTCAAGGCTGCAATATAGCCTTATGCTTTTGTTCTCCAACCTTTTACTACCTTATGTAGTTTTTGGGAAGCTAGATTTTAAACAATCATAATATAGTATTAGTTTCCACAGAAGGTGGGACTCATTTGACTTGGGGAGTTAAATAAAGATGATTTAACTGATTCTTGTTGAAGATGAAAGGAAATCTTATTTGGAAAACTGATTTATTTAGGGCTGCTTAAATTTAAGGGAAATGCCCTCCATCCCCTTCAACTCAGATGGGGTATTCATTAGCTGGACTGAAATCACAGAGCAAAAGAAGAAAGAGTCTGGATAGAATGTGCTACTGCTATCTCTGCTACAAAAGAAGCAATGTACATGAAGGCTTCAATTCACTTCATGTGGTCTAGGGCTGAGTAGAGATGGCAACGGGACATCTGGAACATAGATGAACATATTTTCGTGATGGAGGCTGGTAATGGTACAATTTCTCTCTGATTAGAAATCCGAAATATGCAGTCTTTTTGCACCTTTCACTCAGCTAAGAGGTTATCTCAGGTATGAACACCAGGATTCAAGGGGGAATAAGTGATTCAGGTGAGATCAAAGAGCCAGTAAGAATTTTAGCTCAAAGCTCAAGGCTGCACTGAACCTAATCTATTGAAAATAAAAATCACTGGAGAACTTATTTTAGCTCAGACCCTCTAATGCCAATTGCTTGTTGGGCTTAGGACCTTTGATAATGCTGGGAGAGAGGTCTATTCTTTTATAATTTCACTTTAGCCCCCATCAAGTGGTGTTATACTGCATAGCCTGCAGAAAAAAAATATAAACCCCCTTCCCATCATTTCTGTGACACTTCCATCTGGGTATCCAGATGGAAGAATTTCAGGAAGCTTGGAATGTGTAGACATTTTTGATACAAATTCCCACTTTCTTTTGCTCAATTAAAAGCAGAATATGGTGACTACTCACTTTGTTCATTCTTGCAAGTAGCTATTCTGGTTACCTGGTTAAAAACAATGACTTTGTCCATACTTGCAGATGATAGGTGAGTGATACTTACTAGAAATGATATACATTTATCTTAAAGTATCCTTGGAAACAGTGGACAGATTTGGAACAAAGGACTACAAGCCAGAAATTACTAACCACATGTCTTGTTTTTCTCAAAGGGCTTCAACCTTCCCTTCTCTTGCCCTTTCTTCCAGAGTCCCTGCATTTCCTATCATGCACTTCACTGTCCCTTTGAAGGGATAGTCTAATTCCCAACATCTGTACAAAAATATCTATTTCCATTCTAACACAGTGACTTTCTTCTTACAAAGTTGCACGACAGATTGTTTTGTTGTTGTTTTTTGGTGCTGGGGATTGAACTCAGGGCCTTGCACTTGCTAGGCAAGTGCTCTACCACTTGAGCTAAATCCCCAACCCCAACAGATTGTATGTTAGGCAAAACTTTCGTGGTTTCTTTTCTACAATACTACTATGATTGTGCAAAAAGACACTCAATAGATTTAGGGAAAGAAGGAAGTACATCAGACTTAGAAGATGCCCGCATGGGACTCACAGTTTAGTAGAAATGATAATTATAGTACAGGGCTGAAAGTAGAAAGAGTATACAATAAACTACCATCCTTTTAGTGTCATTTCAAACTGAGTAAAGCCACGGTAAACTTTTGTTGTTATTTTTTGGGTGCTAGGGATTGAACTCAGAGCCTTGCACTTGCTAAGCTTGGGCTACCACTTGAGCTAAATCCCCAACCTCAGTCAAGGTAAACTTCTTGGAGAAAGTGACATGTAAGCAGAGTCTTTAAGAATGAGTGGGTTTTGCAGTTCTAGAAATGGGGGAAAGTTCATGATAGAGGTGGGAAACAACCTGAGCCCCAAATCTGGAGAAGGGAAAAGGTGAGTCCTAAGTGAAAGCATCAGTTTACTTTGGATTAAAGGGTGGATTAAGCACTGTAGTAGAAAATAGGGTTGAATAGGGAGGTGGGGGGGGCAAATGATGGAAACTGAAGAGTTTATACATTTTCATAGGGAAATACTAGAGGTTGCTGAGCAGGGAAGTTCAATGCATTATTTTGTTCTTCAGGAAAGCTGATCTGGCAATACAACATAAGCTGAAATAAACATGGTAGACTGGAAAGTTCAGCTAATAGACAACTGTACAGTCTAGAATACAATAAATGAGGTTGTAACAATGAAAATAGAGTAGATGTATTATAAAAGTAGAATTAAGATTTAGAAACTGACTAGAATTTGAATGAGGGAAGAGAAGGAGATACAGAGTACTCCAAACATCTGAGTTTGGATGATCTGGGAAGCACTGAAACAGGAGGATGAAAAACAAAGATGAGGAAGAAAAGAATGAATTTGGTTGAGGATGTATTGGGTTAAAAGCGCTGGTAGTGAATCCTTGAGATGTTAAACATACAATTAGTTTATTATGCTTTGGAGCATAGCACAGATCAGAGATAGTCACTAAAATAACTTAAAACATACAACTGTTAAGGTAGAGAGAAAGAGGAGAGCTCTGGACCACTCAACTTTGGACAGATATACTGAGGAGGAAGGCAGTGAAAGAAGATCCAGTAAAGAAAGATGAGAGGGAGAGAGGGAGGGAGAGAATGAGAAGGAAGGCAAGAAAGAAGGAAAACCAGCCAAGAAAGCAAGGGAGAAAATCAGAATACAATTACATAGAAACCAGCAATGGAATACTTTAATTTAAAAAAGACTTAACCAACAATACTGAGTGCTTCGAGAGTTTCAGGAGAATGACAGAGAAAGGACCCTTGAAACTGATACCAAATTACTAATTTTAAGAAAGCTGTTTTTGAAGAATAAAAACATTTTAATAGGTTAATGAGTGAATTAGGAAAATGGTACAGAGAAAAAAGCTCTTTACTAGGAACCAAAAGGCCTGAGTTCCACATTGCCCCTGCTGTTAAGTAGTCTTATGGCCATTTAACCTTTCTCAAACTATTTCCTAATCTTCAAAATTCTATAAAATCTCTTCCAACTCTCATTTTTAAAGATTCACACAAGATTCCTGTGTTTAAACCACATGGAGGTATTGAACTATAAATCTTTACTAGACTTAGGCCAACTTTGCAACTTGTAACTGGTCTAACAGTGAGGCAGTATCTTAGTGTTTTTTTAATATAGAGAAATTAAAACTACATTCTTAGACGATTTCCTCAGAGCAAACCAAGCTCATGAAGTCCTTTCCTCCAGCCTCCTTCCACCCCCAGTCTACTATCCTTTACATTTAAAAACTGAGCTAAGATATTATCCCTAGTTTATCCAGTGACTTATGCTATTGCTTGAAATCAGATGCCACCAAGCTGTTTTTGTTTGATGAAATCAGTTGAGTAATATTAACCAATCTCCCAAACCATGGCTCTCCAGACACATGAGATCATGCTTTTGTACAGTAGCATTTCCTGGAACTCAGTGTCCCATATCACATGCTGCCAAATTAAACCAGAAATAGGTTATTCAAGAAAAACTCAGGTGCACTGGAGGAAGAAAATGTGTTTTATCTTAGGGAAATATATTTATTAGATCCTTATAACAATACAAACTCAGAATTGCTGAACTATTCAACATTACAAATCTTTTAGCTGGGGCCAGTGATATGGACTAGTGATGTACTACACTAACTCTTAAGTTAGTATATATGTCAAATAGTTCATCATGACTGAATTTTCTGATTAAAGTTCAATAACACCATGGCTCATCTTTTTTAAAAACCCCAGAGTAGGATATCTTTCTCTTGATGAGATACCAATAAATTTTCATGAAGTTCTCACTTTACTCCTCGAAGGACATTGGACTGTTCATTCTCAAGATTCTTACCTTATTTAATCTTCAGTGATACTGTATGAAATAAAGGAAAATTAAAGTTTTGGTTTTTTTAATAGGACATATAATTCAGGCCTAGTTTTCATGACAAAAATGAAAGAAAGAGACACTTTGCATCTATTGTTCACCTATATATGCCAAACATGTTCACATACATTGTCTCACTTGAGCCAGCAAAAAGTCCTTGGTAACAGAGCAAGTAAATCCTTTGCACAAGCAGATGAAGTTTACTGGTAGCAAATTTAGCTTTACTTTGAGATATGGGAAAACTGAGGGTCAGAGAGGTTAAGCTTTTCTCTCAGAGTTAAATGGTAAGATATAAAACTGGAACCGAAATAAGAACCATTTGACTCCAAATGACTCTCTCCACTCTACCAGGCAATTCAGCCTAGTGAAAAACTCACCCTTGAAAGGGCCTTAGCATTTTGTGCATAAAAGGGGATTTGTCAGGATCTTTCGAAGCCTTCATCTCCTGTTGTCTCTGCACCGAATCCCATACACACACGCCCACTTTTACTTCCCCTTTCTACTGAAATTCAGCACCGAGGACAGTTCCAAAGTCATGTTTACAAGGAGCTGTACTTGGATCCCGTTACTGAACTCACATCCCCATTCTTGACTTCCCAAGTGGCACTGAAGGAGAAGAAAATGTTTAAAAAAGAAGAAGAAGAAGAAGAAGATGGGATCCTCTGACACCATGGTGGAAATTAGCACATTTCCCAGAAGACCAAGATAAAAATGCATGTGAGAAGAACAAAGGAGCCAAACAGATGGGGCAATAAAATGGAGGCGGAATGAGCTCATCAGGATTCCCAGCACACGGTTTTAGTCCATACTGGTCTCTCAGCTGACCTGGGACCAGCAGACATAGTGAATGAGTGGGTGGTTACTATGCAGCAGCATCAGTTACACTAAAGGATTAGGTGGCGCTGATTCACTGCTGCAGATCTGCACGACTTCTCAAGTAGAGGAAAATATGTAGGCCCTGATCTCTGCCACTCACAAAACTATTCTCATGGATAACCTGAGTCACACATGCAGGGTCTTTCTTGTGCTGTGAGCAAAAGATGTGTCAGCCACCATGTTGCTGAGAGCAGGTTTTGACCACAGCTACAGCATTTGCTTGTGTGAAGGTGTTACCTGCAGTATTACACAACCAGCCTGTCTTTCCATACTTACTCTTGGCTACAAGTGGCTCCCAACACACACAGAAAACACCACATTCTGAAATCTCTGTCACAGTGAACAGTTAGCCCTTCTTTTGCAAACCACCAAGCTCTTGAATATAGCCAGAAGGGCTGTTAGAGTCTAGCCTAATTCCTTTATCTCACACACAAGGAAATTGAGGTCCAGACAGGAGAAATGCCTTGCCCAAAACTACTTCGCTAGTGACAGTTGGTATTAGGACTCGAACTCCTCATTCCTAAACCAACAGATTTTCCACTGCACTAGGAAGATGAAATAAAACCCTAAATAGCATTTACCCTGTTAACTAAGCCCTCTAATTTTTCTGTCTCCAGAGAAAATAACAGCTCCAGCGCCTGGCTCTTTCCATCTGGGCTTTGGCAATTTCACTGATCACTTCTCACATTGGAATCTCTTTTAAGAAATTTAAGAGTAATTATTTTGGGATATATGCTATTTTTATGTCTTCTTGTACACCGCCTTCTTTGTTCAGGAGGAAATTAGAATTCTGGAAATACACTTGATTTTATTTAATTATTAAATGTACAAGCCTCTATTTCAAATAGCTGCAAATATGAATTATTAGTCTGTCAAGAAAGGATATATGGAGCTATATAGGAACAATAATAATCTATTGTCACATCGAATTAAGATCTACCTAGGTGTATGAGTAAAAGAACATCAAATCTATGAGTGGAAAATTAAAAGGTCACATCCTTATCTGGATAATTCTGAACATGTCTGGAGTTGTTCCAGGCATGGAATCATCTAAAATGTAACATTTTATAAAGTGCTTTGAAACTCTGTTGCTGTCATTATTGCAGTTGGGGTATATGTGGGCTTATTTGAACTTCTGGAGTTTTCAAGATCAAGTAGGAAAGATGTAAGAAGGAGTCTACTCAAGGTCATATTTATAAGGTTAACCTGATGATACAGACCAACAGAGACATTAGCCCATTACTCCCCCATCTCCCACCCCACACCTTTCCCACTAATGAATATTCTTACCTGAATCACACTTCCATTGTCTTCTGCTTTACGTAGTGTGAAGACCAGCTTTCCTGCCTCTTTTTTATCCTTGAAGAGATTTTCATGAATAGGACTTTT
This sequence comes from Hystrix cristata, assembly GCA_004026905.1. NCBI lineage: Eukaryota > Metazoa > Chordata > Mammalia > Rodentia > Hystricidae > Hystrix > Hystrix cristata. The sequence goes on from PVJO010008814.1 coordinate 42,684, forward strand.
TTTTATAATTTACCAACATTGTCCTTGAAACCTCACAACTATTTACATAACAAAAGCTATTGTTTGAAGTGCAAAGCAGGTCAGAATTTGGTTTCTAGAGATTAATCACTGCAGTCTATTTTATATTATCATAATAATTTCATTTATTTTGACACAATTTGTTTTCAGCATCAACCTCAGCTTCTGTGCACAAGTGACAAATCCATTTGTTTCTGGTAGAATGGATAATGTGATTAATGACCTAGCAACAGGATTTCTTTAAAAACATCGGGGGAAAAAAAAATAAAGATTTCCATTTTTAATGTACTGTAAGCCAGCTCAGCCTGTAGCTGTACTTTAAAAAATCCTCTGAACTTGTTTGTAAGTCAAGGGTAAGCTTTTGAAACAAATCCGCTCCTCCTTTCTGGGGATTTTCTGTGCATTATCTGTTCTCTCCAAGAATCTGCGGGCAGTGGTCTCAAATTGGGGAAGAGGATGTTGTGAATCTCCCCGTTACAAGGACCGGGCACTGTTTGACGACGTGGTGCCATCGCAGTAACTCCAGTGGGACCTTCTCGCCAAGCGGAGTGAGCTCACTGCCTAGAGGGCTGTCGCTGGACACGCACAGGAGAGCGCTCGGTGGCCTCGTGATTCCCGTTCCGTCGTTTACGCGAGTGTCGCCCTCGTCCGTCAGTGTTGGCGCCTGGGCCGCGGCCTGCAGACCCTTGAGCACTCTGAGCCAGCCGAGAGGGCTCGGGACGCGGGGCCGTCGGACTCCGGAGGCAGCCGTCGTGCGGCTCCTTCCCGTCTGGAGAGCACAGAGGCCCACGCCTGCCGTGGGGGCGGCTAGCGTCTGCGACTCGGCCTCGAGTCCCGCCGCGGGCTCCTCTGTGGGAAGCGGGCTAACTTCCCCCTCAGGGTTTTTCGCGCCGCGCCGGAAGCCCGCAACCACTCGTGGGCGCCGGGAGCCTCGCGGCTTCTTCTCAGCCCGTGAGGCCCGCCTCCTCAGGTGGGTCCCAGGAGTTCCTGCGGCCGGCCGGCCGACGCTCCTCAGGGCGCCGAGGTGGTTTGGAACCTCGGTGCTCCCTTCCTGCAGACCCCGGGACCTCCCGCTGGCGCCTCAGGTTCCGGCCCACGCGCCCGCCCAGCAGCCCGGGGCTCGGAGAGGAGCGTGCAGCCCCGCCTCCGTGCGTGACGCGCACCCGGATGGACCAATCAGATCCTGCGGCGCGCACCCCACGCGCCGATTCTCCCGCCCCCTTCATCTTAAGAAAGGGCGCGCGGGCTGAGCGCCGCCGGACCGCTGCGCGCGCGGGGCACAGAGTGGGCTGTGCGACGGCAAGTGGCTCCGACTCGGAGGTCCACGCGGCCCCTCGAGTAGCCAACCCCCCGACGGCGCTCGTCCTCCGGTCCGCGGATGCTGAGTTGAGCGCGGCGGCGGCGGCAGGAGAATGTTGGCGCTATTGGCCGCCGGCGTGGTGCTCGCCGTGGTCGCCGGGGCCCAGGACAACGCGGTGCCCGGTAGCCGCTTCGTGTGCACGGCGCTGCCCCCGGAGGCGGCGCGCGCCGGCTGCCCGCTGCCCGCGATGCCCATGCAGGGCGGCGCGCTAAGCTCCGAGGAGGAGCTGCGGGCCGCGGTGTTGCAGCTGCGCGAGACCGTCGTGCAGCAAAAGGAGACGCTGGGCGCCCAGCGCGAGGCCATCCGCGAGCTCACGGGAAAGCTGGCGCGCTGCGAGGGGCTGGCGGGCGGCAAGGCGCGGGGCTCGGGGGCCTCGGGCAAGGACACCATGGGCGACCTGCCGCGAGACCCTGGCCACGTCGTGGAGCAGCTCAGCCGCTCGCTGCAGACCCTCAAGGACCGTCTGGAAAGCCTCGAGGTAGCGGCGCGCGGGGAATCTAGGGGGCGATGCTCCTGGCTCGTGGGATAGAGGATTCAGGGGAGGAGCGGGTACACGGGCTCGTCCGCGAGATGAACTGGGTTTGGGGTGCAAGGGGAGGGTCTCGGTCCTACTCTGGACCTTACTTGCGTCGCACCTCTTTCTCCTGCCCTCCCTCGGCTCCTTGTTGGAAAGAAAGTTAGCCCCCATCCCCTTCCCGGCACACGCCAAGACTGCGCAGCGGACCCACCGTGAACTTGGGGACAGCCGAGCCAGGCGCGAAACACTCAGAGATGGGGCAACCACGTCCCTTTTCCTGAAAATGTCCCCGAGCCAGGACACTCACTGACTGGCTGTGCCAAGTGCTGTGCGGCTGCCGTGGGAGGTCAGCTGCCCTGGGCATCTGGTGTTTTCTTTTCAATAGGGTCGAGCTGGACCAGAGCGGGGGTGGGGGTGGTGCTGAGAAAAGATAGCACAGTGGAGTCATGAACGACCCCAAAGTGCACCTGTAAGCAAACCTCTTAACTTCCAAGGTGGCTGTCTACTGAGTTGGACCTTTTAAAGGTGCCCTTCCTGATTGCTTTGGGGGAAGGAATGTTATTACCTTCTCTCCTTCCAAGATGTGTGCGTGTGTGTGTGTGTGTCTGTGTGTGTCTGTGTGTGTGTACAGTTTGGAACTTTGAGAAAGGAATCTTCAATTAATTTTTCTCTTTACTTTCCATCCTATTTAAGAAGTGTGGACATTTCTGTTAATAGCATTTATCAAAATGCCTATTGGCAAGACAGGGTTTGAATTACAGGTGGTAATTATTGCTAAATTGTTGGAGGGTTTCTTTTGGCATGAGAGCTAAATACAGTATTTCTAGCATCTGTACATCCCATGAGTCATTATGATTACTAACAGCTAACATTTCTTGAGTACTAAATATGAGTCAGGCATATTATTTAATATTAACTCCTGCAACAATGAACGGTAGGAAGTGTGTTCTATTTTCTGCAATTCATAATTTGGAGCACTTAGACACAGAGTGAGGTAAAGAGCTCACTGCCAAGGGCTTATGGCTTGGGCAGCAGCAAGCTGATGACAGAGGTGTAAGAGAAACAGAAAGTGAGGATTTAGGAAGCACATTAAAAACAAAGATTTCTGGAATTTAGACTTGCGATATTTTATGTCGATTGTTTCTCAGTGATATCTCTGCAAGAGTAGTCATTTACCTTTGTGTCATTCTGGTACTTGGAGTCTGTTTTCATTTGTACATGAAAGCTCACCAGCTTTGAGTATCACTAATTAACTCTGTAGGAAAAAAAAAAATCCTCTCTTGTATTTTGGTCTTTACCTGACATACAATTACGGGTGTTGGTTTAAATGTTGACTTTTTGGCGAGAGGAGAAAAGCAGCTGTTTCTTTAAGAAAGGGAAAATGAAATTCACAACTTTCAAATATTGCAGCAAAGTAATTCTTGTCTAACTTTGAACCCCCCCCCCAAAAAAAAACAAGTGAAATGCACCCTTTTGAGCCATTGGTATCATTTAATGTGGAGTTTTGGAAGCTTCTCCATGTGTGGTCCAGTCATTGGAGCGACCTGTCAATTTCTGCTCAATCAGCCTGAATATTTCTCTCCCTCTCACGTCCCCTCCTCCCTGATTGAAAGCTCCAGCTCCGGACAAACATGTCGACCTCTGGGCTGCCTAGCGACTTTCGAGAGGTGCTCCAGCGGCGGCTCGGGGAGCTGGAGAGGCAGCTGATGCGCAAGGTGGCAGAGCTTGAAGATGAGAAGTCTCTGCTCCACAATGAGACCTCCGCTCACCGGCAGAAGACCGAGAATGCCCTGAACGCCCTGCTGCAGAGGGTGACGGAGCTGGAGCGAGGTACACAGTGCTGTGCTTGTTTGTGTGGGAGTGGCCCAGTTTCCATCCTTTGTGGTTGGACTCAGGATTTCAGTTTAGGGACAGCAGTGATTGTGGCACAACATCCGGAGGGTTCATGGCTGTTTGTGCGAATAATAAAGGTTACTGCCAGTGGTCATCTCAGGAATCAGCCCCCAGCCCTACTGGCATTGCCCGTGGGAAAGAAAATGACCTCAGGACCACCTTGGACAGCCTCCAGCCTCCTCCCATGTGGATGTTTCAGTCCCTTCTCAACTCAGCCTTGCAGCATCTTTCTCTTTCCTTCTTGCATTGGGGTGGGTAAGTTTCCCTCACGGGAGCCAGAAAGGAAGGGATGAAGGGCCCTAGATAATTCATACTGTGTTATCAATCCCCAGATCCCTGGGTGGCCTGGGTGTACAATTTTAAGTTTGCTGGGAGTGGGTATAAGATTTGAATCTTAGATGCACTAATCTGACACAGGCAATTTCTGACTACTCGGTTTCATGAATTTCTAGGAGACTGTCCAGCAGCAGAATGTCCAGTGACTCTTGTAATGACATTGCCCCAGGAGGGCTAGATGGAGAAGGGGCAGGTTGCTGTTCCATCCCTTGAGGCACAAGTCTCCTCTGTCCCCTTCCTGTTCTCTTCCTCCAGGAAGGTCTGTCCTTTCTCCCCTGCCCTTCTCAGAAAAGGGTAGTGTGGCTATTCTGCTTGACTTATACCCTCGAGTTTCTAAAACAGTTTCCTCTCTGCCTCGCTTCTGCTGCTAGGTAACATCAGGGGACTTGTTAGGGCTCAGAGCCTTCCCTGAAGGCAGAGCAGCTGCAGCTGAGGCTGTCCCCACCTGGTGGGAGGGGAGGGCAGCGTCAAGCTAAGGTGAGTGTGGATCCCTCCACCCAGCCACAGCCACAGTGTGTCCTTGGGCCCTGAATGGGTGCTGTGGTGATTTTGAGCCTTGGAAGGGATGGCTGTAGAGCCAGAGGAGGGCTTTGCTGGCGACCTCAAGGGCTGAGTGCCTCGTTTGCCATGGTGGCTGAGTTGTTGCAAGGTCATGGGTAAGCGGAGTAGTGCCAGGCAGTGTTCTTCACTCCTGAAAGGACCAATTTTCCGAAGGATGTCCCCATTTCACAGATGAGAAAAATGCTCACTTCTCAGTCACATGAGTCCTCGAGGAAGGAGGCCAAAGGGGCCTGGACCACATACTGAGGAACTGCAGTGGCAACATAATCCCTCCCCTTCGCTGTTCTCTGATTCACAGCCAATGTTAGTGCCACGTGGCTTACCTTATGCCCCTTCAGCATGGCTTTGGCCACCAGGAGCTGCCACTTTATGACTTTCCCTCCCTTCCCCAGCCTGTCCACAGCCAGAGGAAACAGCACTTGGGCACATCGACCCCGGTTCTGGCACTGACTCTCTTCATCCTTGTTTCTAACTGAAAGCCCTCCGAGCTCATCTGTCCCAGGAGGGGGTGGGGGTGCCTAGTGCCCTAGTGGCTGTTCTGGCGGAGGACTGTCCTAGAGGAGCAGCTTGGTTACATGGAACGCTCTCCTTCAACCCATCATGGGAACTCTGGAATCCTTCCTTGTGCTTTATCAACACAGTTCTTGGATGGATCTTTAAGGAAAGTGACCATCTGCTGAGCAGTTTGTTTTCTGGACAGTTGGGTTTATATTGGTCCTGTTTGTGACAGTTGTCAGGGGCCATGTAAATGCCCAGCCCCCAAGTGTGCTGAGTGGAGAATACACCAGGCTCATTAGAAGCACCCAGCTGAGTGCAAAGGAGGTAGATCTCAACCACCTAAGAAGTGGGGGTTTTTGGGGGGGGTCTCTGTCCAATGTTCCATTATCCCAGGCCTGCTCTCACCCAGGTGCCCAACCAGGGGTTTCACACTGTCTTCTGTAGGTCCTGCGACAGCCCTGTGGCAGGTACTAGTTACAGGAGAGGGACTGAAGTCACAGCCAGGTGGTGCCTGCATTCCCTGCAGAGGTGGGACTGAGGGTGGTGACTCCCCAGGAAGAGTGGACGCTCCCACCCTGCTGGGTGAGGGGCTACTTTGAGCCCAGCAGGCAGCGTCCAACTCCTGCTTGTGGATCCCCATTGGCTCCCCAGGGGATGCTCATTGTTCTTTGCTATGAGACTTCCTCATTCACAGGGTCCTCCAGAGTGTGGGCCAGCTGGCCAGGCACAGCCCTGCTCAGTGTTGAAAGCAGCCTTGGCACTGAGGAAACCAGAGCTTCCTCCCTGTAGCCCCAGGCTGCCTGCCCCCCTCCCTGGGCTCGTCTGCCACCTGCAGCTTCTGATTTATTGGTCAGGCTTTTTAATTCCTTAATTGGTTTTAACTAAGTTTCCTCTGAACCTCCAAGCTGTTTAATTCAAATAAAAAGTGCCAGCTTTCAGGGTGTAGACCCCCCTCCTTTGCCTCTCGGCTCTCCTGGCTCTAATTAAACCTATCTGTTGTCACCAAGCTAACGATATTACTGATACTGAGTCTTATTAAATTGGAAAGCCTGCCCACCTGCAAGCATAGAAGCTATTTCTCTTTATTAGATAATGATGCCTTCATTAAGAACATGGCCATTTGCCACTTGAAGATTAAGTACTAGTGCTCCACAGAGTGGGAAGAGGGACTTCCAGTCCCTGTTCTGTGATTTACTAGCTATGTGACCTCAGATAAGTCACCTCACTTCTCTGAGTCTTGGTACCTCAACTCTGTAACCTGCAAAACCAGGGGATGGGGGCTATCTGGTTCTCTGTTTTTCTTCAGCCTGATGAAGGGCCAGCCTTTACCCTTACTCTGGCCTGATCTTTCTACTTCCGGGTGCCCAGGTCTTTCTAGCCCTCGGGAGAAGCTCTTCAGCCTGGGTACCCTGCTGTAGGAGGTCAGGAGACAGCACGATCATAGGCACAACACATACTCGCTCAGAGGTCCAGGTTCTGGTATCCATGACATCCTGCCTGCTCCAGAGAGGCTGGAAGGGTGATCCTGGGCCCACCGTTGTTCTACCCAGAAGACCCTCACCCCTGTGGACTTACTCTGATGGAAACTGAATTTGGGGGATTATGGTGGCAAAAGGTTATCCGAACAGCTAACCCCTTGAGAGTGCTTGTTGAATGAGTAAAGGGTATTTAGGTGCCTTTGCTGACAGGATCTGGTCCCCAAATAAGAGGAAAGCTTTGGCCATGACAGCTCACAGAATCTCTGTTTTCCTGCATACTTTAGAATCTGTGATAATTCAACAGGGACTGTCATTGTTAAAGCAGTTTTGAGTTTAAACCAAGACTGCCTTGAAAGTTACTTAAATCTACTTTAGAGTTTGTAGTCCAGGATTTGGAAAGTGCTGTGTACATAGTGGTGGGCTGGGGAGAGGGAGCGTCCTTACTGGTCACAGAAAGTTCTGGAAGCAGCTATGTTCACCTGAGTGGGGTAATGCCTCTGCATATATATGCCTCCCCCTGGTTTGGGACTACAGGAAATGGCCAAGAAACATGGTTCTATCCTGGGGAGGAAAGGGCAAATGGGAGTAAGAGGATTACAGCAGGAATTTAGACAAATAGCCACTTCTTAGGTATTTGTGGTGTCAAGACCTAGAGCCCAACTCCTCTGCCTCAGTGGTGGTTATTTAGTATGACATAGTGATGTGGTCTTACTCACTTGGTAAGTGTTTATCAAGTACCTGGGTCCCTGTGAGACTTTCCATCTCCAAGTCCAGTGCTGTGGATTCCAGACCTTGCTTCTTCCAGAGAAGCTGAGAGCTCAAGGAGAGATCTGAAGAAACAAGAGTTGGCTGAGGAAAGATTTTGTGGATCAAGAAAATCAAACTTATTTCTACCCACTTCCTCAAACTTTCTGATCATCAGATAGGACTACAAAAATAGAGTATTACACAAAAAGGACCAGAGATTTTTCCTACTGGATTTAAAGAAGGCTCCTTTTCTATTGTAAAAAACACAACTAGTGTTGGGCATGGTGGTACATACCTGTAATTCTAGCACTCAGGAGGCTTAGACAGGAGGATTGCAAGTTTGAGCCCAGCCTGGGCAAGCAATTTAGCAAGACCCTATCTCAAAATAGAAAATAAAGCCAGGCACATGCTTGTAGTCTCAACACTCTGAGGCATGAGGATTGGAAGTTTGAGCCCAGCCTGGGCGATTTAATGAGACCCTACCTCAAAATAAAAATTTTAAAAAGGAAAGGAGATGTGGTACAATGACAAAGCACCCCTGGGTTCAGTTCCTAATACCACAAAAAGAAAAGAAAGAAAGAAAAAAACTTCTCCAAGACATTAAATACATTACCCACAAAATAATCCTTTTCCCCTTCCCTTATGCAGGCTTCCTTGGGGCCTCAGACCTGCTGGTGCCTCTGCATAGAGTTCTCGTCCACAAACCTCTCTCTGCCACTTGACCATCATTCTCCCTCTCTGCCTTCCCCCCGGCCTTGCCTTCCTAGGAGTGCCTGCCCTTCTGTCCACTTCCTGCAGCTGGTTTTCTTTCTGTATTCCTCTCCAGGATGTAAGCCTCTCGAATGCAGTGTCTCTTGGACTGCTGGCCTTTAGCATTTTGAATGGTGGCTGGCAGGTGATGGCACCCAGTCACACTAGGGACTGCTTGAGTGTGGGGCGCAGGTGAGACTTGTTGGGAGCGGGATGGCCTAACAAGCAGTGGCCTATCTTCTCTCCACCCAGGTAACAGTGCGTTTAAGTCGCCAGATGCATTCAAAGTGTCCCTTCCCCTCCGCACCAACTACCTGTATGGCAAGATCAAGAAGACGCTGCCTGAGCTCTATGCCTTCACCATCTGCCTGTGGCTGCGGTCCAGCGCCTCACCAGGCATCGGCACCCCATTCTCCTATGCTGTGCCTGGGCAGGCTAATGAGATTGTGCTCATAGAGTGGGGTAACAACCCCATTGAGCTGCTCATCAATGACAAGGTGAGGCCACGAGGTGCAGGCCTGGGCACTGTGGGAAGTGGACACCTGGTTGAGGGGTCTGCACCTGGCCAGCCTGTAACACCACCCAGCGATCCCAGTCCTGGCCACAGAGCAGGGACTACATCAAGGAGACAGTTTTGTGCTGAGTTGATCCCTCTCCTGGGCTCTGGCAGAGGGATGGGGATGGGAGGGGCGACAGAGGTAGTTCATGGAGATCTAGTCTGTGAGCCAGGCCAGGAGGCAGCAGAGGGTCCAGGCAGCCAAGGAGTGGGAGGAGCAAAGAGCAGGTCTCTGTGTGCAGGGCCTGGGGAGATCTTCTTTGAAAGATCACATTTATACAGATACATTTTACATACAGTAAAATGTACCCCTTTAATATGCATTTCAGCCATTTTCAACAAACACATACAGTTGTGTAAGCAGCATCACAATAAAACTAGAAAACAGTGCCACTTCCTCCCACCCCGAATTCCCTGTTATAAATTCTTGCCCAGCTTTGTATAGGCGCCGCCTCAGGCCATGGCCACTGCTGGCCTGTTCTCTGGACCTATAGAGAAAATGGCCCTTTCTAATTAATAAGCATCCAGGAATCTGGTCTCCTCAAAAGATCCACTGCAGCTCTCCCAGAACCTCCAGCAGCCCCCATTTCAAAACTTTCCTTCCAAAGTCAGCAAAAAGTAACGAAAGTACAACCTTGTGTCCACCTGACTGTATTTGAACGTTGGAATGGCTCCCCGGCATGACCGGGAGTGAAAGGGTTACAGCCCAGCCCCTCACTCTGGGGTCTTCCCTGACCTGCCCTGGGTGGATTTTGTTTAAGTTGGCAGTGCTGCGAGCCTACAGAGAATTAATTGTTCTAAATAACATGGTAGGACTGAGAGTCTTGTTTTCCTCTCCATTGAGACCTCTTGTAAACATCTAATTCCTGGAGGGAGGTTTCGGGTTGCTAGGAGACCAGAAGTAACAACAGGGTGGCCCAAAGGCTGCCCAGCCTGCCTGCAGTTCTGCCTTTGGTCTGTGTGTGCCTGTTCCCCCCTCATACTGACATCCTCCAGCCCTCTGCCCAGACAGGTGGCACCCTTCGTCCCCAGCAGTGACACCAGGGACATTTGGGACTCTGCCTGAGGCCTGTTTTCCGAGGAAGTTGGTGCAGGAGAGTCCTGACGTCAGGTTCTGTGCAGAGAGTTCAGGGCCAGCGTGGGAGGATCACCCTAGTGTCTGCTCAGTCCTCAGGCTGGGGACCATGAGTGTTCACTTCATGCCAGGGGCTCATGCTGAGGCTGCCCCCTTCTCTGGCATGTGTCACCCACAGAACAGAGAAGGGGAGCCCTGGAGGCACAGTGGCCTTGGGACTCACAGGTGACCTGCTTATGGCACCAGGGGGGTCGGGCATATCCTCATCTGCACGTGGCCGCCCACAGGTCACACAGCTGCCCCTGTTCGTCAGTGATGGCAAGTGGCACCACATCTGCATCACCTGGACGACACGGGACGGCATGTGGGAGGCTTTCCAGGATGGAGAGAAGCTTGGCACCGGGGAGAACCTGGCCCCCTGGCACCCCATCAAGCCAGGCGGGGTGCTCATCCTCGGGCAGGAGCAGGTAGGTGGCCACCAAGGGGCCGGCCACTGTGGCCTGACAGCTGCCCAATGGGCACGAGCCATGCTGTCTCATGGGCTAAGGGCATGTGTTGGGAACATGGCCAGCACTGGCAGGGACCGGGTTAGAATCAGACAGATTCCAAAATCATGTCTGACACAAGGGTGGGGGTGCCCTTGTGGTCATGGAGTCACTTTGTCACTCAGCCACCAGCTTCCTTCTGGGGCCGAGTCTGTGGAGAGCATCTCGCTGTCCCCGCACATTTCTTGCTGGGTTTGCCTTGACTGACTCGGGATGCTGAACTGACTTGGGATGCTGGAGCTGGTGTCCTCCAGAGCAACTTGCTGAGGGTCCTGTCCCTGAAGTGCACAGGCACTTCAGAAATGCCAGTAGCTTAGCCTGTGGGGTGCCAGGAGGAGAGAGGGGACCTGGAACTGCCCCCAGGAAACACACCATCTAGGTGAGGAGACGAAAAGTTATATTTGAAGTTTAAGGATTATAAGTGTTTTGGAAGGCTTGGAGTCTTGTCCCTTCCTAGCCCACTCCCCTCCTGTCCTCTTACTACTGCTCCCCCGAGTGACTCAGAGTTGGGAGACACAGTTGTAGTTCTAGCTTTGGGCAAGTGTTCCTCCCATCTGGCCTCACCTTCCTCCGTATAAAATGACTAGTTTGAGTACAGCTGTTTTGCAGGCCCAGCACACCCTGGAGTCTCAGAACCCGTAGCATCCATGGTCAGAGTAGGGGAGGCAGGGGAACACGCAAGCCCCATCGTCCATCTTCCTGGAGAATTAGCACATGTGTGTGTTTGTGAACCTGCCATGATGGTGGATGTGCTGTCCCCATTTCCCAGGACACTGTGGGGGGCAGATTCGACGCCACACAGGCATTTGTGGGAGAGCTCAGCCAGTTCAACATCTGGGACCGTGTCCTCCGGGCACAGGAAATTATCAACATTGCCAATTGCTCCACGAACATGCCGGGCAACATCGTCCCCTGGGTGGACAACAACGTCGACGTGTTTGGAGGGGCTTCCAAGTGGCCGGTGGAGACATGCGAGGAGCGTCTCCTGGACTTGTAGCCACCTTCTCGTTGTCCAGGAGGCCAGGACCAGGCTGTCCCTGTGGGGACTTCAGGGCCACTTTCTCCCCAGTGTAAAACCTCTTGCCCAAATGGGTGGGACCCCGAAGCCCATTCCCAGGGAATCTCTAAGACTGATGCCATGTGGCGTCATTTGTCATCGGCTTATTTGTTCCTTCCCAGGATTTTGGTTTTGTGGGGAAGGTAGTGCCAGAATCCCCTGGGAAGAAGCCCCAAGCCACAAGCAGGCAAACAGCTGACTTCCTGACGGAGGTGATATCTGTAAACCCCTCTCCAGACCCCTGTAAATGCTAGTGCAGCCCAGTCCTGCCCGTCCTCTCGGATCCCTGGTGTCCTGTGTGTGCCTTCCACGTGTCCCTTGTGTGTAGAGTGCATCCCTGCTGTCAGCTGAGCACGCGGCAAAAGCAGCCACCCCCGACCTGCCAGGGGTCTGTGTCCCCGTGTCCTGTGCGCTGAGTCTACCCATGTGAGGAAGTCTAGCTGGTGGAGGGCTGGCTGCCCAGACAAGCCTTGTCTTCTCCAGGGTAGGAGGGGGGACCCAGATGGGGAAGGGCCCCAGCAGCTGTCCCCTGCCCCTCTGCCAGCGCTCCCTCAGACACGTGCTTGGACGGAATCGCTCATCTGGTGCCAAAAGTTCATGTGCAGCTTCTATGACCATTCAGTGTGGCCTGGGGGCTTTATTTTTCCCCATCAGAAAAGAACAGCCATTAGAAGGCTCCCATTTTTTTACATTTTGCCCACTGTGAGGAATGTGTCCGTTTTTAATCCATGTTGATTCCTGTAAACATCTGCCCCCATCGACTGTTTCCCCCAAGAACTTTTAAGGAAATGGATGTCATTTGGCTAATATTTGCTCAGTGACTCCAAGATGATTAATATATTGTAATTTATTTTAAAGAGAATGTGATTAAGTGGGGAAATTTATAAAGCTAAATATTATATATTTTATTTTTCATACCTGTTTGAAGTGCAAATCTGTGGAAATTCCATTTGTAGGACCAAGTTGACATGCCCATCCTGACACTGTATGCCACGAGAACTCTTCTGATGATGGAATTTTGATTAAAGTGCACTAGAAGATGCTTCAGGCTTTGTTTCTTCTCTCTGAGGCAGAGGCTGGGCTGGGGGTGGGGGACCGCATGTCATATTGCCCAGGCCTGAGCTCAGTGGGGGACTTGGGGAGCTGAGGATGTGCAGAGGAGGGCATGGTCCAGGTGTACCCCATTCTCCTCAGTGCCAGACTGCGGGTGCCCTGCTGTGATGCCTGTTGGGCACCTACTCTGTGCAGGTGCTCTTCATATAGCGTCTCATTCAGTCCACCTGACGTCCCCCTGGAAGCACTTATCCCAATTCACAGGTGAATGCACAGAACAGTTAAAGCTGCCTTTGACTCCTGTAGCCAGTGAAGGACAGACTCAGGGCCAAAACCAGCCTGTGGGTCTGAGGCCTGTAGCCCTGTCTCTTCGGCCTTCATTCCCTCACCTCTGCCTTCTGGTCCTTCGCTCTGAGGGGCCCTTTGCCACCATGGTCTTCCCCAAGCTCTCTGTGCGTGCCTGGCCCAGGACAGCATGTTAAGAATTCCTTTACCTCTAGCACCGCCACTTTCCGATTTTATATTTTTACTCTGTCTTGGCAGCTGTAGCTTAGTTTGCCTTCTTCCCAAGGACCAATGTCAATTTCTATTACAATGGCTCTCATCTAGGGCCATCTGACAAAGCACATCAAAGCCAGATGTGCTTTGATACAGAGGCTGTGATGGGAACTGTAGCTTCTAAAACTAAGACTAGTGGTAGATCACCAAGGCCTCTGAAGTCCATGTCAATGTTGTGAATTATGGCTTGGTAGGTCCTGAATGTCATCAGAGTTGGGTGGAGCATGAAATTAGGCCAGATGCCCTCCTGGTTAGGAATCTTTGGGGCCTGAAGTGCTGAGGCCACTCGGAGAGCAGCTTATGTCAAATGCCCTTTGTAATGAAAACACCTGCTAGTCAGACCTCTCCTAGAGAGGTGCCCAGGGGGCTCCTCATTTCCTGTGTGTGCCAAGGGCTAAGCTGATTCCCTGGCCCTGCCTCCCATAGGAGCAGACTTTCTAACTCAGCCTGCTGAGTCAGATAACTTCCTGCAGTTGGGGGAGACTTGAGCCTCAAGCATTGGATTGAAATCCTCCTTGCTCATCAGTCCTAAAGATGAGAGGACCCACCTTCCCTGGTTATTGCTTTCCATCGCTTTCCCTTCCCTGGGACACAATATCCAACATCCACAGTTTAAAGAAGTAGAGATTTATTTTGGCTCACAGTTACTGAAGTTTCAGTCCATGGTTTGTAGGCTCAGTCACAGAAACAGCATTGTGGAAGAGCCTGGGAGGAAGAAAGCAGCTCACATAATGGTGGTCAGGAAGCAGAGAGGGAAGGGATGAGCCAAGGAGGGAGATACACTCTTCCATATCATGCCCCCAGCGACCAGCCTCCAGCCAGGCCTCACCTCCTGACAGCACAGTCTGCTACTGAACATCAGTGGATGAATCCACAGATAAGTGTAACACCCCATGATCAATCACCTTCTAAAAGCTCTGCTTCTGAGCACATGAGAGTTTTGGGGGACATTCTAGACCAAAACCATAACATTACCTCTCAGCTGAACAGTGATAATATTCTGTTGGATTTTTACTTACTTGACGAAAACAGAAACAAGAATCATCCATTCCATCTGTTGAGTTCCTTTTGTTTTGAGCCTCCCATTGGAACGAGATCCGTGGTCTCAGTTTCCCCATTCAAGATCCTTAGCTTCTCTTTGACGCTGGAAAACATCTTGATAGGGAACTGGGTTTTCCAGTAATGGTGGAGTAGGGAGAATGCTAGATAGTGGGATATTCTGATTGGTTGATGATTGTCATGGAAATGAGCCCAATGATCAATGATTACTGAATCAGAAAATGATAAAATGCAGCTAAAACGGAAGGTACCAGGGAGCAGGCCTCTGTTAAGGGGAAGGCAGGCTGGGATCCATCACAGCCTTGGGGCTGCCACATCCATTTTCATGGTGTAGAAAGTTTTGGAAAGAAAGGCTGTCCCCCTGTGAGCACAGGTATGGCCATTCTGTCAACAGGTGTTTGGGACACTACTGTGTGGTGGTTACTATTCTGGGCACTCGAGAGACAACAGTGAGGAAGATAGTCAAGTTTTTTTAGAAAAGAAGATTGACTCCAGGGGAGAATGTATTTGTAGATAAAAGGCAAATATGTGGGGTGCAATAAAAAATATAATGAAAGTTTAAATTTTTAAAGAGAATTTTTATTATGGTGAAAAAAATACATTGCCATTAATTCCCCTTAAAATACTCCCCCTCACTTTGAACACATTTATCCCATCATTGTGGCCACTTTTTTTTTTTTTTTGGTGTTTTGAGACAGGGTCTCACTATGTAGTCCAGGCTGTCCTTGAACTCACTATATAGCCCAGGCTGGCCTCAAACCTGCAGCAATCCTCCTGCCTCAGCCTCTCGAGCGCTGAGATTACAGATGTGAGTCACTGTGCCCAGCCATTCCGGTCACTTCTTAAAGCAGTTCTGAAAGTCTTCTTTTCTGAGTGTCTTTATGAGGCATGATAAAAAATCCACTGAGGGCTGCTGCCAGGTGCCATCCCATAAAAAGATGGGCTTATAAAAACATGACAGTGTGTCCTTATCCACCTTATTCACCAGATCTGGCAATGTGTGACTTCTGGCTCTTCCTCAGAAACAAAATGACTATGAAAGGGAAACATTTTGAATCCATTCTGGACATCGAGGCAGTCTAGACAGCACAATTCTAGACACTCAGGAAAGAGGACTTCCAGAACTACTGCAGAGAGCAGCAAGAATGCTGGGAATAGTGCATTTGAAGTGATGAGAAGTACTCTGAGAAAGATTCATAACAACATGTCTTTTACTGTAATAAATATTGTATTTATTTTTTAAAGGCATTTTATTTTAACTCATGTTTTTAATCGATAGTTGACTTGCTCCAAGGCAGGGAGGCACAGTGAAAGAGTCTGAAGGAGGAAAACTGCTTATGTCATGGTGTCTAGAAAGCAGTTGTAAAAAATATTATAAAATTTAAATATCCGCCATTGTTTCTGATTACTCCTTGTAGGTGAAGAATACTACTCTCTTTCTCACGGCTGGAGAATGAACTTAGAGAACTGTATAGACAGGGAGGTCAGTTAGGAGGCTAGTGTCCTGGGCTAGGTGGGAGGTGCCGATGGTTTGGGTTAGGGCAGCAGCACAGGACACAGGAAGTGAGGATTTAGGATTTAGGACACAGGAAGTAATGATTGCAAACCTTTTAAAGTTTTCAATGTTAATAAATAGCCGGCTGCAGTACGCATGCCATAGTTTCGCCACCACTGCTTTAGGCTATACTGTACTGGGATACAGTTGTCAAGACTTGCTGTTATCTGGGATTTGGGAGAGAGAAATAAAATATGAGGTTTTAAAAGGCTTAATACATTCTGAGTAGGTAAACTCAGAGAGAGATCCACACCTAGGAACATCATAATCAAACTGTCAAAAGCCAAAGTCAGAGAATCTTGAAAGCACCAAGAGAGAAAAGACTCATCACATACCAGGGAATCTTAATAAAATTTACAGTTGAATTCGCATCAGAATCTACAGAGACCAGAAGGCAGAGGGTGACATATTCGAAGCACTGAAAGGAATAGATCATCAACTGAGAACCATATAGCCAGCAAAACTCTTCAAAAATGAAGGTAGAATTAAGACGTTCCTAAGTAAATAGAAATTGACAGATTTTAACACTGGTAGGCTTTCCTTACCAAAAATACTAGTGGCAGTCAGTCCTTCAAGTGGAGATAAAAGGATTCTAGATAGTGACTCAAACCTACATAAAAACAGTATAGAGCAGTGGCAAATGTAACTTTGTAGGGAATTATAAAATGAAGTGTAAGTGTCATTTATGTGTATAGCTCTTTCCTTTTCTATGATTTAAAAGGCAACTGTTTAAAGCAATAATTATAAATTTGCATTATGGGTATAAATATGTAAAGATGTAATTTGACAACAACGGGACAAAAGTGGGGAAACAGAATAGTGCTTTGTAAAAGCAAATGTTTTCGGTACTATGAAATTAAGTTAGTATTAATCTGAACTAGATTGCTATAAATAAAGATGTTAATTGCAATGGCCAGCCATCCACTAAGAAAATATTTCAAAAGAATATATTCAAAGAAACAAGGGAATTAAAGTACTATACCACAGAATATTCATTTAATGCAAAAGGAAGCTGTAATGGAGGAATAAAGAAATAAAAAACATGGAAGCCATATAGAGAATATATAGCCACATGGCAAACATAAATTCTCCCTTATGGGTAATCGCTTTAAATATGAATGTCTTGGGGCTGGGGATTTAGCTCAATGGTCAGAGTGCTTGCCTCACAAGCACAGGGCCCTGAGTTTGATCCCTAGCACCTAAAAAAAAAAAAAAAGAATGTCTTGAACACTAAGTAAAAGGCAGAGTTTGAAACAATAGATTTAAAAATCATTCCAACTCTACATGGTCGACCAGTGACATCTTTCAAAAACACAAATAGGTTGAAAGTAAAGAGATGGGAAAAGATGTACAGTACAAACAGTAACCAAAAGAGAGCTGGAGTAGTTTTGCTAATATCAGATAACATAGACTTTAAGACAAAAGTTGTTTTCATAGTGTGGATACTGAGGGCAATAGCTTTTTATTTACAGTCAGAAATGCTCTCAGTGTGCCACTTAATTTTTAGGGTGTGCGTGCACGCGTGTGTGTGTACGTGTGTGTGTGTGTGTGTGTGTGTGTGTGTGTGTTTGGAGATTGAACCTAGAACTTTCACCCTATAGCCCCAGCCCCTTTTTTATTTTTATTTTGAGTCATGGTCTCACTAAGCTGCTGAGTACGGGCTCCAATTTACAGTTCTCTTGCCTCAGCCTCCCGAGTGCTGGGAATTTTAGGAATCTGATTAAAGTTGCAAGGCCTTGCGCTGCATGTGAAGCAATACTCCATCCCTTCATTGTGAGCACTGTTGTGAATGTGTGTTGGGTGTCCTTGGGACAGGATGCCATCTGAGTAATGTCACACCTGTTTTCCTGGAAAAAATCCAATGCCTCTGAAGATTGTGTATGACAGCAACGTTAGCAAGGTGGCAACGTCGCCGGGTAAAGGTGCACTGTCCCTTCCATGTGAAGGCAGGCTCCAGGTGATGGGCCATCAAAGCGTGCACCAAACAGGACACAGAAGCCAAATTAGAAGAACAAAACATTTGCCAGTTACTGATCACAAGCATAAGTAATTGCAAGCATCACTTCCTGGGAGCCTTGAAGGGTAGAACCACAGGCTGGAGATTGCCACATCCACAGTGACATGGCCTTGCTATTTATTCTTTCTAAGTGTATCGACTGGCCACATTGGAATGTTCATTGAGAAGCAGACAGATAGCCTTCCCTCACTACCTAGGTCTTAGATAATAGATGTCAATCCTTGAACTCCCTGCTTGAATTTAGATTGGACTGTATTAACCATTTTAACTGGGGGAAGGTCCATGGGGTCTCATTTTCTCCAAGCCAATTTTTAAGTGTCAAAGATTTAATTTGATTTTAATGTATTAATCACTGGGTCAGGGCTTCCGTGCCCACATCAAGTATTTTAGGACAGTGGGCACTGTGACCACAAGGAATTCGGGCAGGTGATCTTTTCCGTGATTATGATGAGGGTGCGTATGTCTTCCTCTGTTCTATGTTCAGTAACTTCCTTGGACTCTAGAGTGGGTCTTATTTACATTTAGTAGGATCCCAAGCTATAAATGGGATTTGAGCACCAGTGTTCATTAAAGCCATAAAGATTTGGCACTTGATACATGACAGTAGATAATAAATTTAGTTCATAATCTACATTGCAGAGGTCCATAAGTCAGCCAGAACATTTTTAAGTGGATAAATTATTTTAGTAAATTTTAGATTTCTGATTGGGTCAAATTGTGGATCTCTATTTCAATTTTTTTTCCACCATATGCAATTTTCTCCCTTCCTTCCTTCCTTCCTTCTTCTCTTTTTTCTTCTTTTGGGATTGCTTATTGCATGTGCTTTGGGGCCTTCTCTAAGGAGCTTCAGATCAGCATGATCAGAGCTGAGGGCCCCTCCATGGCAATGGTTAGTTAACCCCTTGACTGGGCCACAGAAGTGCCACAGCCATTTTCCCTTGCAATTCTGAGGAGCATAAGCCTCCATTGTTGGCCACAGTGGCGTGGGCAGCAGCAGCAGCAGCAGCAGTAGCAGCAGCAAAGGCACACGTAGGGATAGAGTGAGCCGCCTGCTTTCAGGAGCATGAACCTTGACAGGCACTCGGTGACTGCTTTTTCAGGAGTGACCACTCTGTCAACCCACAGGTACCTTTCTCTTGAGTAGCCTATTCTAAGGTGCCAACACCTGATGAGGATACAACCAGTGGACATGAATAAGAGTGACCATCCCCCAAGCCTGCCATCAGTCATAGCTTACACCGAGATTGAAGCAAGACACAGGGCTCCAACTGAGATGCACACAAGACCCAGGGCCACTCTATAGAGGGCCCTATGCCTGTGCCCCTGTCTCAAATGCCAATGATCTAAACTTTGGATCTGGGTTGGTTAAATCTATAGCAATGTTTCCCTTGCTGATCCAAAGAGCCTAAGAGAGCAGAGAAAGTACACTGGCTTGGGGTTTTGACAGGGGCTGGTGGTGTTGGTGGTGTGTGTGGGATGAAGTCCGCATGTGGGTTTGGACTTCCCACCACACCAAAGCAGTGTGCACCCAGCTTTCCTCACCCACTTGCCCAGGCGTGGACAGAGGGGCAGAGGGAGGAGTGAGACTGAACAGCAGTCAGCATCCAAACATCAAAACATGCAGTCAGATGCTTTATTACATTGGCAATAGTCTCCAAATTGATTTGCAGATTTAATGCCTCCTTATTAAAACTTTACCTGGCTTCTCTGCAGAAATTGATGGCCTGATCCTAAAATTGATGTGAACAATGCAAAGGACCCAGAGAGGTCCATTTTCTGTGGCTGTAATCAAACACCAAGACTCGGTAATTTAGGGAGAATAGAGATTGATTTGGCTCGTGGTTCTGGGGGCTGAGAGGCCCGAGACCGTGGGACCAGGGTGTGCCTGGCATCAGGGAAGCATCACACAGAAAAAAAGAGCAAGGAGATAACTCAGGTCTCTCTCTTCAGTTAAAGCCGCTAATGCCATCTCAAGGGCCCCACCCACATGACCTCGTCTAACCATAAATGCCTCCCAAAGGCCCCACTCGAATACAATCAACATGAATTTGCAGATTACCTTTCCAACACCTGAACTTTTGGGGGACACATTCAAACCAGAGCACAATGTTGATAGCAGAATTTTCCATAATACCTAAAAAGTAGGAGAAAACCCCCAAATGTCTGTTAGTTGATGAATAGGTACACAAATTATGGTATATCCAGACAATGGAATATTATTCTACAATAAACAAGGATGAAAAACATGATACAATATGGAGGAAGCTTGAAAACACTAGGCTAAGTAAAAGACAGCTGTCACAAAGGGCCACAAATAATACCATGATAGATACACAAAAAGTTCCAAAAAGCAGATCTACAGAGAGAGAAAGCTGATCAATGGTTGCCAGGGGCTCAGGACACAGGTGACATGAGAGTAAAATGAGTAATGACTTTTAATGGGTATGGAGTTTCTTTCTGAGGAGATAAAAATATTACCAGATTGACTGTGATGGCAGCTATGAATATTCAAAAAATTGCTGAATTATACGCTTTAAAATTAAGAATGACTTTTACACTATGCAAATTCTATCTCAACTTTAAAAGAGAAAAAAATTGAAGTTTTGAACCAGTGGGTAGATGTGAGATAAGGAGTAGGAGAAGGGCACAGGGCAAGTTTAGGAGTGGGGACAACATCAAGAGTGCTACCTGGGGCCAGGCATGGTGGGAAAAGCCTGAAATCCCAGCACTCAGGAGACTGAGGCAAGAGGGTCAAAATGAATTTGAAGCTATCCTGAACTACATAGTGAGTTCAAGGCCAGCCTGATAATGAGACCTTGTCTCAAAAAAAAAAAAAAATGTTGGGGGAGCTGGGGATTTGGCTCAGTGGTTAGAGTCCTTGCAAAACAAGGCCCTGAGTTTGATCTCCAGCAAAAAAAAAATGTTGCCTGGGACATAAATTTGAGGATACATTTGAGTGAAAAATTTTAGTAGCACTTGGTTTTGCAAGAGATCAGGGTTGGAGATAAATATCTTGGTTAAAATCCTATTCTTTGCTCTCCAGGTACTCCCAGTCTCCTCCCATTTGAGAGCAAATATAAAGAAGCTTGGCCAGTCGCATCCTTGCACGGACTGGGGGCTCCTCATGGGCAGGGACCACAGTCATGCAGAAGACAATTTAATGCAATATACGTTTACTGCGCTGACAAGAATAAGATGTTCTCCTCACCACACAGTCTGGCATGAGTAACAGATAAGCCAACCGTATGTAAATTGTGATCTCAGACAGGCTTTAGTTGGTTGAAGCTGGGGGGGAAGCATTTTATGTAGCAACTCTGTGTGTGTGTGTGTGTGTGTGTGTGTGTGTGTGTGTGTGTGTGTGTGTGATGGTACTGCGGGTTGAGCCTGGGCCCTGCACACTGAGCTATAGCCCCCCAGCCCATTTTCTATTTTGAGACGGAGTCTTGCTAAGTTGTCTGGGCTAAGCTCCAACTTTCAATCCCCCTGCCTCAGCCTCCCAAAATACTGGAATTACAGGTGTGCACCATCACGCCCAGCTCCCAGTGACTGCTTTCGTGATCCCTTGCTCCCTGTAAACCAACTATGGGGAGTCCTTGGGTTCAGGTTTGATGGCTCATGGAGCAACCGGCAGACTCTGCAAAGGGTCAGTGCTGAGCAGTCATGCAAAAGTGATTAATGGTTGCTGGAGATCTCAGTGTGGAAGCAAGCTGTTCAAGGCCAAGATCGCGCCTGTCGCTTATAACTTTGGCCTTGACAGACTGCTGGTTTCCCATTGTTTTCTCAAAGAAGCACAAGGCAAATTTACCTGGTTGTTTTACTTCCCTCTGCAAAGCAAAGCTTCTCTCTGTGGTTGTCAGTGCAAATATTCACAAGCACATTCTAAAACCCTGTTCAAGCAGAAATAAATCACAGAAGACTGCAGTTTGGGGTAGATTAGCATTTCCTTGTCACTTGTCATTGCACATAAGTGATTGTGTCCCAGGGGAATGATAAAGTTAACCCCTGGCGTTCCATGACTAGGGGGAGATCATAGATGATAGAGAGGTCTACGTCTTAACTCAAGACTCAGGTCTTGATTTAGGTGAGTGTGGTGGCACATGCCTATAATCCCAGCCCTCTGGGAGGCTGAGGCAGGAGGATCACAAGCTCAAGCCCAACCTGGGCAACTTAACGACTAAGGGACTTAGCAAGACCATGTCTCCAAATAAAACATGAAGAAGGGTAACAATATAACTCAGTACCAAAGCCCTGGGTTCAATCCTCAGTACTACAAAATAAATAAATAAAAAACAAGAAACGTTGTATCTATTTTCTTCCAGGAATATTGTTATAAGACATCCGAGACAGAACAGACTAGGTTTCTTGCATGTGGGCAGTTGAAAGAATAATCATATGAATAATTATGATTGCCCAACCACTCCATTTAATAAATATTTATTCAGTGTCTACTTACTGCTATGTACTGTTCTGGGTGCTTGGTTAACATCAACAAACAAAAGAGAAAAGTATTCCACCCTTGACGATCTATCATTCTGGAAGGAGGAGATTGACAATAGCTACTATTAACAATAGACGAGTAAGTAAATCATATCATTTGTCAGAAATTGACAAATGCTCTGGGAAAAGGGAATGGGTTGGAGGTAGGGGTTCACAATTTAGGGTGAGATGATAGAGTAGGCTCAGTGAGAAAGTGACATTTGAACTAAGACTGAAAGGTGAGAGAATGGGCTTCTCGGGTCTTCATTGCACAATCAAACTATGTGAACAATCTTGTGACTTGATCTATTTTTACTCCGTATTATATTTTCAAGGTTTCTCCAGGCTGATGTGTGTAGTTATAGTTTGTTAATTTTCCCTGCAATCTAGTCTTTCTTTAACACATGTACCATGATTATCTATCTGTCCATCTGGTGAACTGTTGGCCAGCATGTGTGCAGTGTGCAAGATTTTTCTCTATGGCCTGTGCCTAGCTAGCAGTGCAACGGCTGGGCTGGAAAGTACGAGTGTCTTTCCATTTGCCAGGTGTCATGGGTTGAATTGTATCTTGCACAAAGATGCTGAAACCTTAAATCCCAGGATCTGTGACTATGACCTTCTTTGGAAATAAGGTCAGTTATGGTTGGAATGTGTCCTCCCGAATTTGGAGTGTTGGAATTTTAGTTTCCAGTGCAGCAGTGTTGGGAGATGGGGCCTAATGGGAGGTGTTTAGATCATGGGGGCTCCTTCCTCGTGAATAGATTAAAGATCCTTTCAAGGGAGCATGTTAGTTCTCCCGACAGTGGCTGCATTTATAACTGTGAGCTCCTTTGCACACACTTGCTTGCCCACCTGCTTCTCTGTCATGAGGTGACACGGCCCTCACCGAGGTGACCAGCCCCTCACCAAATGCCAGCACCTTGTTCTCGGACTTCCCAGCCGCTAGAACTGTTTCCTTATAAACTACCCAGTTTCAAATATTTTGTTATAGCTACAGGAAAGGACTAAGACACGGTCTTTGCAGATGTTCAAATTAAAATGAAGTCATTCGGATGAGCCATAATCTAAGATGATGTGGGGACTTATACAGAGGGGAAGTTTAGGCACAGAAATAGACAAGCACAGACGGGAAGGTG
The DNA here is from genome assembly GCA_004026905.1 of Hystrix cristata. Taxonomy (NCBI): domain Eukaryota; kingdom Metazoa; phylum Chordata; class Mammalia; order Rodentia; family Hystricidae; genus Hystrix; species Hystrix cristata. Next base: position 65,929 of record PVJO010008814.1, read on the forward strand.
ATGTGAAGACTCAGGAAGAATGCCATCTGCAGGTCATGGGACACTGGAGGCTCCAGAAGCCCGGAAAGAGGCCTTGCAACACCTGATTTCAGACTTCTGGCTTCCACAGCTGGGAGGTGATAAATATCTTTGTTGAAGCCTGCAGCCTGTGGTACTTTGTCATGGGCAGCCCTGCAAGTGGTATAACAGGTCATAGCAAATAGAGTCAAAGAGGTTGTACCTGTTTACATTGCTACAAGCAAAACAAAGCCCGTACTTCTCCATAGCCTCACCACTGCTCAGTTTATTCGGACTTATAATTTTTTGCTAATGTAGTGGAGAAAAAAAATAACATTTAATTTGATTTTAATTAGCAGGTTCCCGCTTCCTAATGCAATTAGGCATCTTTTCATATGTTTGTAAGTATCTGTGTTTCCTCATCCATAAAATAACTATTCATATTTTGCCCGTAGGTTGTTTGCTTTTTTCTGATCGATTAGTAGGAATTCTTTGGGTTCTTGAAACTTATCCTTTGATAATTTATACTTGTTGCAATACTTTCTTCCATTCCATAGCTTGTCACCTTGTAGAGTATCCATGTTTGCTTCAAACATTTTAAAGCTCTGTTTCTATGTGCATAAATAATTACGATTACTATGCCCTCTTGATGAACTGATGTTTTTATCATTATCAAACACCCTCTTTATCTCTGGTAATATTATTTATTCTGAAACCTACTTTGATATTAATATAACCAGTCTGACTTTCTTGTGATTAGAATTAGTATTAGCAAGGTATATGTTTTCCTGTTATGTTGACTTTTAACTTATTTGATATGTGTGTGTATTAGTCACTTCTGCATTGCTACAATAAAATTCACAAAGCAACTAAGTTTATAAAGATAAAAGGTTTGTATAGCTCAGTTTTGGAGGTTCAGGTGCAAGATTCAATGGCCCCATTTGTTTGGTCTCTGGTGATAGTGACATATCACAGCAGGAGAACTCATAGGAGTAAAAGGCTACATCTTGAGTTACAGCATAAAAAGAAAGAGAGGATTGTGGCGTTCCGTGTGTCCAATCACCTAAAGACCTCCCGTAAGTCTCTACTTCCTATAGATCCATAGCATCTCCTAATAGTGCCACTCTGCTGACCAAGCTTTCAGTCATGGTGGACTCTCAGAGGACACTTAAAAATCCTGCCTTTAAAGAATGTAAACTCTTTGCATTTATTGCAACTACTGATCACTACTTCTGGGAAAATTGAGAGTGATGTATAGTCTTTGTGAAGATGTGTGTCTGGCCCGTGGTCAAAGTCTGGGTCAGGGGTGCAGCTTGAGGAGGTCAAGGTAGGCTGGGCGGAGAGCTGAGGTCAGCCTGCTGGTTGGGGAGGGGCCCGATCAAGGTGCCCCTGAACCCTGCGAGGGAGCAGGCCCACCACCAGCCAGGTGCTCCAGTGACCTGATGGACAGGTACATAGCTCCCGGAGGCTCTGCCCCGCCATTCCTCAGTAGCTTCCAGTCTGAAGCTAAGTGCTCAGCCATGAGCCATCTGTCTGCCATCTTTGATTCTATCTACCCATCTGTCCAGGGCCCATGGAGGGAGTCAAGGGCCTGACGAGGAGTTGCTTTCTGACAGTCTTCCTTCAGGCGCATGCTCTGCAAGGTACCCAGAGCCCCTGCCTGGTCTGAGTTGCCCGGATGAGGCAAGGAGAACACTGGAGACAGCTGTTCAAAGGACTTTCTCTGTGGAGGACCAGACCAGCTAGATTTCTGCCTACATGGAGTTCATTTTTCCTAACACAGCACCTCGGCAGTTCCCAAGCAGCCTATTAGAAGCCAAGGGCTCTGGCAGACGGAGGTGTCCTGGTGTGGCCCAGGCCAAGAGGGTGTCCCATTCCTCGTGGGCTCTCAGCTGAAAGAGTCAGAGTCAGGTCTCTGTTCAGCCTGGGTATAAAGCGCTGAGTTCGAGGCCCACCATCCTGTGGGTGGCTGAGCCCCACTGCCTCCCAGGTCCTCCAGCCTGAGCTGTCCCTCAGGGACCTCTCTTCGCAGCCTAAACTCCTATTCTATTTTAGGGGTTTCCTGTGGGACAAACAAGATCGTGGGACAAACAAACATGTATGGCTTCCACCAGGGAGGAGACAGCATAGAGGTGGCTCCCAGGAGACTCTCTGATGAGAATATGCAGACTCACTCCCAGCGGGCGAGGGTCAGATCACAGAGACCACCCACTTCCAGGAGGGGAAACTGAGGCCCCAAGCTTCTATCAAAGCCAAGACTCAATTCCATTTCTCTTAATTGATCTGAGTGCTTGCTCTGCCTCTCTCTCTCACTCTCTTACTAATAGGATGAAATCGTGCATACCTCTTGGGATGGCATTTAAAAATAAAAGCAGCATCTGGCCTATTTACAAATCAAGGTGCGTACAGGGACAAGTTAACCTGGAAGCCTGTGGTGATGGGGACTGCCCCACAGGGAAAGCCCAAGGTCCTTCTTCAGGCTCCTGCCGGGAACACTAAGCCCCTCCTGAGCAGCGTGGGGACACGGGACTCTGCTTGATTCCCTGTTTTTTCTCTGCTGAGGGTTGTGTGGCAGATACTGTTCTGGGGCCTGGCACACACAGGGCCTAACCCAAATTATGGTTGAGCCTCAGCACCTCTGCAGTCTGCCAGGAAGCAAATCACAGCACCTACACGATCGCTAAGCTGGTGACAGCTGGTCAGGAAAGGCCCTCACACCCTGGGATGACAGCAGGACTAAGTAGCTGGGATCTGGGTCCAGTTTGTATTCACATTAGGGTCTTCAAGGCTGTCTGGAATGTGGCTTTTATTTATTTATATAGTACTGGGAATTGAACCTAGGGCCTTTGCACTGAGCTGCATCTCCCGCCCTTTTTTATTTTTGAGACAGGGTCTCACTAAGTTGCCGGGGGCAGAACTTGAACTCACAATCCACCTGCCTCAGAGTGCTGGGATCACAGGGCTGTGCCACCACATGTAGCTAGCTGACATCTTTGTCCTGGAAACTGGATGGGGCATCTTTACAATAAACCCCTAGAAGGATGGTCTAAAAGCCATGCAGCATTCCTGAAAATGTGGACCGGTTTGTTATTCCCATTTAATAGATGAAGAAAATGGGGCTTAAGGAAAAGAAGGAACTTGTGTAAATTTGCATGAACAATGAGAGAAGAGGAGGCCTGCCCTGGGGTCTGATCCTGACAGACTGTCCTGAGGGCCTAATTTACACCAGGAACTAGAAGCATGGTGCTGAGGGGAAGGGCAGGTTTCTTTCACCCACCCCAGCACAGTGGAGGAGTTGTTACGGGAAGCATCTGAGTGCCCCCCAGGAGCCCCAGGAACAGATTCAGCCATAGCAGGTGTCCAGGGCAAAGCCCTGTTCCCCGTCCTTGGCTCCTTCCCTCTTCCCTGCCTGGTCTCTCTCCTTCTGCAAATATTTGCTGTTGCTCCAGAGCTGCTGCCATGGTTACGGGCATCCCAGAAGCAGAGGGTCCAATTGGACTTTTAAACCTCTTTAAAATTCAAGACCAAAGTAAACAGATGCTTCTCCAAGCCCCGGTCCTGCAGGTGACCATGTCCCACCTCCCAAGCGGCAAGCCTTCTGAAAGCTGATGAGGGAGGTTTCCCAAAGTCCCACAGCCCTGGGGGTGGTGGGGAGAGGAGTCTGAGACCTCACAGCGCCCCCTGCCCCAGATGGGGCTCCTCTCCTGGGCAGTGGAGTCCTAGCCTCCAATGACCCCAGACAACTGGGATGGGAACCTCCCCCCATACCAGCAGTGTGTCCTTGAGGGAGCTAGGGTTGTGCGAGCCTCTGTTTGCTTATCTGTAAAGTTGGGTGATTGTTCCTGGTGGCTTTATTGTGAAGGACACAGTTGAGGATGCGGACCAGAATAGGGGGGCTGGAAATGGTCTGATGAGGCACCTGGTTACAATACATGCAAACAACCAGCGGGGCATGGTGGCACATGCCTGTAATCTCAGCACTCTGGGAGGCTAAAATGGGAGAGTCTCAAATTTGAGTCCTGCCTGGGCCCGGGCTGAGCTCAGACTTGTGATCCTCCTGCCTCAGCCTGCCAGTATGCTGGCTACCATGCCTGGCTTTTCTCCAGCTCTGAGTTTTCTTGGGAACTGTCATCGAGGCAGATGATCCTGGTCCTTCGCATATGTACTGTCTATACGCTTAGTCAAGTCTCAGGAACCAGCTGGGCTTGGATTCTCCTTGTTTCTCTCTGTCTTGAGTACGCGCCTAACCTCGGGCAGCAATCTCCTTTTCTGTGATTTACTGTGTTCCTGCTGCTCATTCACCCTCGGAGGAGCAGATGAATGAATTCAATAATCACTCAAGCGCTTGGAAGATGCAAATGGCTGGCCCAGAGACTCTCTCCTTAGTCTGACTCTCTTCCATTGCCTGCTTGAATGACAGTTCCCAGACCCCTTCCAGACCCGTCTCAAGTGTCCCCACCCCTCCTTCCATCCTGTCACCAGCTTACCTTCAGCAGACCCTTGCCAACATCCACAGTTGCCTGGTGTGTTATTGCTTGCTTGAGCATTCTGTGACCCTCATAGGACTGAACCCTCCACAGGAAGCAGAGAGTGGATCTGTTTCCCTCCTTCTGCCCCCTCTGAGCCCAGCTACTGCTGGGGTGCAGCACACTGTCACAGAACTGGGGTAGCCCCCTTTTCCAAGACTTGCTTTCTGCTGTTTCAGTGACCCATGGCAAACTGTGGTCTAAAAATATTCGATGGATAATTCCAGAAATCATTCATTTTGGGTAACTTCTATTGCAGTATGTTGTTACAATGGTTTTATTTTATTATTGGTTATTATTAATCTGTTACTGTGCCTAATCTATAAATTAAACTTCATTATAAGCATGTACATATAGGAAAAAAACATAGTGTATTCAAGATTCAGCACATGCTCTGGGGGGTCTTGGAATGTAGCTCCCAAGATAAGGGGGGATAATATACCTGGGGAAAAGTCTAATGAAGAAGGGAAGATGGCCCCCAAGGACAATCTGGGTGACACTCTCCAGACTGGTGTTAGCAGCTGGTGGGCCCTTTGGACATCATTCTATTTTGGACCTCAGCCAAGCACAGGCCAAAGGTGCTGGCTCCCCGTGGCTCCAGGTCAGCTTCTTCAGGGACAATTTCAGACCCGGACTGTTTCCTTTAAATCTGAAGAGAACCCTTGCTGTTTCCTCCTCCACTGCTCCAGATCAGATTAGACCCAGAATCACCCCCAGGACAAAGGGTGGGTAAGAAGAGGGGGTGTCAAATATTAAATTCCAATTAGTTGGGAAGCAAAGGGAAAAATGAGACAGACAGACACCAGCCAGCCCAACTAGAATGTAAAACATGTTTTCTTTTTAACATGGAAATTTTAACATCTTTTCTTTGAGCCCTGTTCTGTTTCCAGACGTTCCTATTGGGTGGATGTGGGCAATGCATTGTAAATGTGGAGGAGCGACTTGACTCAACAGGAAGGATGAAGGGACTCCTCTTGCCAATGAGGAGATAATTGCCAGCCATGCAATTATTAAGCATCTGTTGTTTGTTAAACCCTGAGAAAGCTCCCAGAAAATGGATCACAATGTCAGCCCTTGCTCAGGGTGTGATCCCCTGGAATGCTGTTTCTTCTCTGTCTACACTCTACCCATCCTCAGACACTGGCTGTGTCTCCTTCCTCAGGAAGCATCCCTGCCTACCTACCTGACCTCCCCCTCCATTCTCTTAACAGTTTTGATAGAGTATGTGCTGGACACTCTTGTCCCAGCATCTTTCGTCTCCCATCCCCAAGTGTGTTAGGGAAGAGGTACCCTTTACATATGCATCTCCACGGGTGGCATCTGCTGATCTCCAGCAATCAGGGCAGCCCTGGCATTCTGGGATGAACTGTGATTCTCCAGATGTGAATCCTAACCTGGATCTCAGAATCGATCAAGGCTTTTGAAGGGACGATGATGTTAAAGGAGGTCATGGGGGTGGACTCTGATACCATACATAGGTCTAGGGTCCTCAGAAGAAGAGGATGTTAGGACACAGACACGCTCAGAGGGACAACCACAGGAGGACACAAGAAAAAGATGGCATCCACAAGCCAAGGAGAGAGGCCTTGGGAGAAACCTAGCCTGCCCAAATCTTGATCTCAGACTTGTGGCCTCCAGACTGCTGAGAAAACACATTTCTGTGGCTTAAGTCATGCAGTCCTTAGCAGCTCCAGAAAGTGAATCTGCCCAGTCTGATTCAGTGGGCATAGTCATGTGGCCAGATTCTGGCCTTGGGGAGCAGTGTGGGGCACCTAGAAAATACTCCCTTGATCTTCTGAGAGCACCATGAGCGATGACTCTCCTCCTCCTCCTCCCAGCTGTGAGGCGTGAGACGGAAGGACGGGCCTGTGGCTGCCATCTCTCCTCCACAGGGAAAACGTTGAACAACAGGTCCTGGCCTGGTCCCTGCTGATGACCTTGAACCTTCCTTGCGGGAGACATTTGGCCTGGGTTCTAGATCTCTTACGCCATATACATCCTGGCCTTCCTGGTTACCAAGAGACAGCATAAGCCAGGGATGGCGCCACATACCTGTAATCCCAACATTCTGGGAAGCTAAGGCAGGAGGATCCCACAAGTTTGAACCCAACTTGGGCAATTTAGCAGCCAAGTGAGATCCTGTACCAAAAATTTTTAAATATTTTTAAAAGCTGGGGATGTAGCTCAGTGCAGAGGGATGGGGTTCACTCTCTAGTACTGCAGAAGAAGGAGATAGTATAGAACAAACCTGTGTGCCCATTCCCAGGCCTCACCCGTGGGGACTCTGATTTAGGGCATCGGAGAAGGTGCAAGATGCTGTGTTCTTCACAAGCTCCACGTGGTTCTGATGCTCACGACAGCAGACATTGCCTGGAAAAAGCCTGACACCGATGGTGACACGCATGCTCACAGAGGCCATGTGCCATGTGGCTGAGCACCGGAGCTTTGGAGTAGTTACTCCAGGTCAGCCCCACCTCTCTCCTCACCTGCTGCACCTCTTGGGCATTTCTGTGATGGATCACCATCTCCCTTCGTTCATCATAAGTGGCCTCAGGGCTGGCATCCCTGACCTTGTGTTCTCCAGCCAGCAGCCTGCAGATCCGGTCTTCCTCC